>CM032626.1:20375639-20611522 GCA_019097785.1 Fraxinus excelsior
TCAACACAATCCACATTCCAAAACAACCACCCGACACTCCAACACACAAACTGACCCCAACACAACCAAGCAACAAACATCTAACTTCAAAAAAAATTCTTCTACACTCGACAAAATGCCAAAGCGTCCCAATGTCAATCAATCAAGGTCAATCAACCAATGAACAACCTTGACTTGAACAAAAATGCACCAACGTGACAATCCCAACAGTCACAGCACAACTCAACACTCATCAACACCTCATTCAACACACAACACATCCAATCTACTCTATGAACATTAATTCACAATGAGAAATGCCAAAATTATGCCAAAAACCTCTATGTGTGTAGCAAAATCGTGCAAAATGATGATAATCTAGCATAAAGTCCTAAATATGTAGTGCAATATCTAATACATACTCAAGAATGTCCAAACAATGCAAAAATTTGACAAAAATTGCAAATATAGCAAAAAGCCAAAACTTTTGAGTTTTACCTTTCAAGATCAAGGATTAGGTGAATAATCACGTCCAATGAAGTGTTTGTAGTGTGAATAGAGTGGGTTAGGCACCAGTTTCATGTGGGATAACAAAAATATGAAAAAATCAAGATAGAAAATGGGAAAATGCATGAAAACCCTTAAAAATAACGCTAAAACTAAAAAATACGAGCTATCGCGTGAGCGACCCTCAAGCGATAAGTGAGCGAGACAGCTTCTGTTGTCGTCGCTCGAGTGTGTTCCAGCGATAAGCTGGCGACAATTGATAAAAATAGCACCAAAATTTTAAAAATTAAGAAAAATAGCATTTTTTTAACAATAATACGGAACTATAAGCAACTCGAGCTCTCTACACTTCGATGATTAAAATCAAGCATGCAATCACTAGTTGAACAAAATTAACAAGACTTTCCCACGTACTGAGTTAAGTTCAAGATGGAATAAGGTGTATAAATGACCCATGCGTGTAATGTGCCATTATTTTCTCGTGAAAATGACTCCAAACCTTAAATTTGTGAGAAATGACATGCAAACATCACTGTTAAATAAGTATGATCCTTACTGATGAAAGTCAAGCTCGAATAAAATTTAAGACCTGAAAACGAGCTCAATTATATGATAATTTTTTTTCCTCCCCCTGAATATGAGCATATAACATTTTTATCACTTTTCTTGTGAATAACATCTTATGTGTAGACACATGTCCATTAAGCGATTAAAATGACCTATGTAACTAGCTTTTGGCCGATTAACCCAAGTCAGATGACTACGGGTACTTTGTCAGTCAATCCACTATAAATGAATATAACAACTCACAGTCTACTACACTAGACGATCTATACTATATGATTTCCCGACTGCACTCCTAAGAGCTCTTCCTAGATCCCGTGCTCCCCTACACCAATCCTTAGTTGCAGTTACCAAAACTCTCCATAGAATCTACTACCCTACAGCATTCCAAGCCTTGTGAATTCATCTATCACCGGTGGATCAAGAAGAACGACCCGTTCTTTATAGACATGACCTCCTATCAACTCTATTAGATTTTCAAAACTCTTACCGAATATATAAGAAGTAATGGTTTGGTATTTGGATTATGCTCTCGATGTTTTTCTCACCAAAGAATATCACAATAATGAAGGTTGAATGATGTGATATGAAGAAATCACTCTCTCAGATAAAGCTCTCTCAATTGTTCAACCTTAAAAAACGTACAGGTGAGTTTTGGTATATATAAGTAGGTTAGAAAACAAATGGGCCGGGTAAAAAGCCTTGAAGTCGCGAAATAAAAATTTCATGGACAGCATTGTTGTTCGAGCGAGGGCCCAGCAACAGTCGAGCGACAACATGTCGCTCGAGCGAAGGAGGGATGACAGTCTAGCGATGATATTTCTGCTTTTATAGCTCGATCCAACCCTTGGCGATAGTCGAGCGAAAATTCGCGTCGTTTTTCTCCTTATTCCAAACTCAAAACCCTAGACCTACTAACTAACTTTTTAACAAATTGCACATTACTCCTTGAACTTTTACATCCTTTCAAATTAAGTCCATTTATCCATAGAATTTGCCAATTACAAAATCAACTAAAACCTAACAAAATCAATAGAGGATGATAGTACGACAATGGCCACAAGAAATAAACTAGCGTGGATATCTCCATATATGAAATCGACGTCATACACCATCACCCGATCGTATAGGTACCTAAAAGATATCTCCCAAATGTCGATATACCGGGTTGGATATAATACTTCCTATAAACAAGTATATAATAGCCTCGACCTCCACAGTCAATCCTCCTATGAATAATAACATCAAGCGGTAACAAATCATGTCACAGTATCCAACGAAAGAAAGAAAATGTCGTGATCAATCAGTATGAGTAGAGAAACCTGAATGAACTAGCTATCACGTAGATTGGGTAGCAAAACTACCATTTGATGTGTTGCTCTACATAATACAATCAGCAAGATGTATGCATATATGTATACTCCGAACTTACTCTACCATTAGTGGTGGGAAAGCCAACAATAATCATCCTAAGTCCTAACCAATGTCATCAAAGAAAGATTTCACCCTCACAAATGTGTATTGACGGCATGAGAATAAGGTGGCCAAGATAGAGTCTCACATCAGACAATCATGACAAAAAAGCACATGTCCTACACTAAGGTGCGACGCAATATGTTGTTCTGCCTGTATTCCAACTAGCTTCAACCTCCTCCTGCTAAACTTGAATATGGAACTGATTTAGGATGAGGGTTTGTATAATATCGTTGTGGTGAATGAGAGTTAGGGACTAGGTGGGGTTGGTTGGAGAAGTATGAGATTTTTTTAATTTTTCTTTCTTTCTTTAATTGTTTTAATTGGGACTTGTTTGCAATTTTAAAAATTTAAGACTATAACTGCAATTATTTTTTTATTTCCTTTCTTTCTTCTCTTTTTGTTTATTTAAATATGATGGTAAATTTGTTATTTTACAGGATGGTTTGTTTTACACAATGTTTGGTTGATTTGATAGTATATTGCGCCAAAACAAAAAAGATATGGTTGATTCTCAAACATGAAAAGGATAAAGGTTTTTGTGCCAATTATCCTAAAAAATATGATAAGTGACTTATTCGTAAAATTTTAAAGTTTAAAACTTAGAAGGAATCTTATAATTTTCTAGGGACGAATGTGAAAATAAATAAAAATACCCCGTTAGAAGAAATCTTTTAAATTTCTGGGAACGAATGTTAAAATAAATAAAACTATTCTGTCAGCTTAAAAATTATTTTTTAAGTAAATAATGGTGATTATGTTGTAAAAAGAGAGAAAAGAGAAAGGAGGATAAAAGTCAATAGACTTGTGTGTATTGTAATGAGAATCAAAATCCTATATTTATAGAGAATGAATAGGGATACATATGGCAGTAATATCTAGGACTGCATGGGTACAATTGTCATTCACCAATAACTTACCATTTACAACACTTCCCCTTGAAACATTACAAAATATCTATCTTCTTGATACATTATTTGACAAAAATCCGATGGGACAAAAATATCAACAACAAAGAATACAAATATAAAGAGTAATAAACTGTTGCCTCGTTAAAACATTGTCAAGAAAATCCAATAGGACAAAACTTGATCGAAGGAAAAAAAGTACAGTTACCCCATTGATTTCAATTCTTGTATCAAATGATCTATGTCTTGTATGTCAATGTCTTCAATATTGATATCTTGTACATCAATCTCTTCGAAAAAATTCAGAGAGACAAAACTTGATGACTACAGTAATATGATGATTCGAAAAATAGCTCTTGTTGATTTCTTCAAGAGTCTCATATATATCAGGGTATTAATTTGAGGGTAAATATCTTTTAGGTTATAGACATTCATTACACGAAGAACATGCCTCGTTAAAACCTTATTAGGAAAAATTCTAATGAAGGAAAAAAAGTACATTTATTCATTTGAATACGCCACAAAAGTTGCCTCATTAAAAATCATGCCAGGAAAATCTAATGGGACAAAGTCTCGGTCAAGGAAAAAAGAGTATAACGCGTGTTTACTCCCCTCACGATAATATTATTTAAATTATATGCTTCAAGAATATTAAATATTTCAACCAAACATTAATAGCCATGCCAGATGAGTTGGCTATAATCAAATTTATTATATGCATGTCAAATTTCATGCACTGTCAGACTAATAAATTAGAGACAAATTACATCCACCACGTGATAATTTATCTATTTAAACAAGTTTTTGTGGGATTCATTATAAAGAGTAGTACATTTCGTATTACGACTTTACTTGTTCTATATTCATTTCGCATAAATATACATATTTAAATGTTCAGATTGTAGATCTAGAAACTTCAAATTTCTCTAGTAAGTTTAATTTTACTAGGATCGTGTCTAGAAACTTCAGGTTTCTCTAGTAAATTCAATTTTAGTATGATTTCGTCATTTTATTTGACCAATCATTTATTCGATCGATATATTCCAACGAAATTATTTCGATTCATCGCTATTCATAATATGATGCAGTACATTACGTTCAAAAGTGCTGTCAACAATTTTTTTTCATCTTTTTTGAGATACAGAGTCTTTTGAACTAACTGGTTGACCACACTTTTGACATATTTGAGGTTCATTTGCTACAGTAAATTGTCCTGCAAGGACATTAATTTTTGCTGAAATATTTTCTATTGTTATATATGACTTTGTCACTTTTCTTGTGTCAACAAATATATTTAGTAATTGATTTGCAACTCTTTGCAAATGAATGATTTTTTCAACTTCTTGCTCACATTAATTGCTGCAAGAATCAAAATAAGATAGAGTTGTTTCATTAAAAAAAAATGACCTTGTTTATCAGGATATAGTTTTTCTCCTCCCAAAGTTGAGAAAGTTTTTTCATCAAAATGACAATATGCAAAACGTGCAGTAAATAAATCACTCGTTAAATGTTCAATATACCTAATAATAGATGGTAAATCAAAACCTATATAAATCACAAGTTTTCGTTGGGGACCCATTTTAATTCGTTACAGGAGTGAAATAAGAATTAAACATTACAACCATAAACCTGCAAGTGAGAAATATTAGATTCATGACCAAATTCCAGTTGCAAAGGTAAAAAATTATAATATGCAGTTGGTCTATTGTGAACCAATGACGCAACATATAATATGACATGACCACAAACAGAAGCGGGAGTTGTTTTCATAGATAATGGTCTGTCAATAAGTTGTAGACGTTTAATAAATTACCACGCTAAACCATTTTATGTATGGATATTCGCAACCGAATGTTCAACAACAATTTCAATTGACATGCAATAATCATTGAATGATCGTGATCTAAATTGACCAGCATTGTCAAGATGAATAGTTGCGCTCGTAATTTTATGATTGAACAAGTAGCCTAGTAAAAGTTACATTCCTAGTGGAAAGTAGACAAATATATGGTAGAAGAATCAATTAATATTATACAATAAGGAAATGATCTACATGGTGGGTGTATTGTCCCAAATATATGTCCATAAATCATTTCCAAGAAAGTTGGAGATTCAATACTGACATTTGTAGTGGAAAGTCTAATGACTAACTTGTTTTACGAACGAGCTACACATGGATAATTATTAGGTAAAAGAATCTTATGGATCTTTAAATGATGTCCATGTGTGTTGTTTGTTATTCTACACATAATTACAGCTCCTGGATGTCCAAGTCGATCATGCCAAAGTATAAAATTTTTTGGATCGACAAACTTCTGGTTCGTAATAATATTTGATTCGGCCATTTTTTATAAATGTATATACATGTCAGATGGGAGTGCATATAGTTTTCCTTTTATCTGCTTCTGACCGATACAAAAGAAATTATGTAAAGATATTTAACATTATTTTCTTACATCGTCTCATTGTGATATCCATTACAGCAGATATCTTTAAAATTGGGCAAATTTCCTATGAATTTGCTAGAATAAAGTAAATCGTCAATATATAATTTTGTATTATTTGATAAAATAATACAAGCTCTTCTGGAGCTTTCAACGATATTCGATTTACCTGATATCGTATTAATATTATTTTTTGTTAATGTTAAGTCCAAAAAATATTTTTTATCTTGAACAATAGTATGTGTAGTTGCACTATCAATCAATCAAGTATCTTGGCAATCCATCTTAAATCTATATGAAAACAAATATATATATTTTTTAAAAACTTGAATTTAAATTTAAAATAGTAAACATAATTCAGTATTATGAAATTAACGATTCATAATAAAGTTTCGATTTTTTGCAAAAAAATAAGAACATAATTTAAATTGAATTTCTAAAACGAAATGATATACTAGAAAACTAATATATATCTTCCATTACACCACCTCAGTCAAATGATCAATACTCTCATTTGGATCAACAAAGAAATCAGAAACATCAAAATGAGTCGCATCAATTGGATTATTACAATCAGTAAAATTTGTCTCCACTTTTTCATTTCCCTTGATTGATTTTTGGTAGACATCCATAGTGTATTTTACCATACGACAGGTACATGCCCAATTTCCTTTCACTTCACATCTAAATCAACTTTTTTCATGCTCATTTTTAGATGTGCTACTTTCGTTTGTTTTGTGTCTTTTGAAATTATATCCTTGTTGCTAATAACTCATGATTTTTCATCAGCAATGGTACAGAACCAGTTGGATATAACTCATGATTTTTCATCAGCAATTCATTATTTTGTTCAGCCACAAGTAGACAAGATATGAGTTCTGAGCACCTTTTGAAACCACGCTCACAGTATTACTGCTACAGGAGCACATTCGAGGCGTGAAAGGTGGAGAAAACATTCTCCAACATATCTTCTTCAATGATTTTTTCTCTATACAATGTCAATTTTGAATATATTCTGAATAGTTTAGAATTATACTCACTAACAGTTTTGAAATCTTGTAAATGAAGATGCATCCACTCTTTCAATTAATTTTTCCAAAGAACATGTGGATCTTTCTTAGTGAGATATTCAATTTTCAATCTATCGTGAAGATGATGACGAAGGAATATGTAGGGGTGTAAGCAGTCCGATTTTACCGATTTATGACAGATTTTCAAACCAAACTGTTTAAACCGGTTTGAGAAAAACTCAAACTCAAACCAAACAATTTTGAACGATTTGAAAAAAATTCAAACCTAAACCTAACGGTTTGATCCGGTTTTAAACCGTCGGTTTCGTTGTATACTTTTTTGCATGTAGAAATAAATCTAAAACAACTAAATACATCTACTATAAATTTAAATATCAACTAAATCCAAGTGAAATCATAATAATAATTTTTTTTCACCATTTTTAGGCTAAGACGTTATGATAACGTTACAATACAAGTCTAATAAACTAAATATAAGGCCAAAAACACCTATAAACTAAATATTTATTTGAAAACATATAGTTTCATAATACAGTTACTGAGACATCAATCAGGCAGACCTTAAATGATAAACTTTACGCTTACTGGATCAAAATCCAAGACTTTAGGCTAACTGAATAGATATCATCCTTATTAATTCAAAACACTTAAAGAAACAGTTTAACAAAATATCTAAACATACAATAAAATACAACAATTAAATTGATGCAATTATAGTTGTCACTGGAGTCATTGTTGGTTTCTTCAACTTATTAAACAATTCATCCACATATCAAATTGCACATGAACACTTTTTAGCTTCTATTGACATATTTTATCATGCCTAATTCAGTCACAAAACAAGAGTATGTCCACACAAATAGAACAGAATCATGTAGATGTAGATAAACTATTTCCATCAAAGTAAATAAATTTATTTCATAATCATCCAATAGTTGAGAGAAATGCGAAGCACATATAATTTCAGATTTCTTACCTTAGTTTGCTCAAAAAAATTATTGATCAGAAACTTTATTCGTAGCAAATATTATCACCGAAGACCCATGATCTCTTTGTCTCCGATTTGGTGTGGTGCTGGTGGCTCAAGGCTGGATCGAATGTCGGCTAAAGCTCATTTGAATTTTGAAGAGGAAAATGACTTTTGATATATTAGATTTGTATTGAGATTATTAGATATAAATTAGGATTATTGGGTAATAATAATATATATGTAATAGAAAATTAAAAATTGACAAAATACCAACACATGACAAAACTATTGAATTTTACATATTTGAATTTTTTAGAAAGTTTCATTTCATTTTTTTTTATTTTTATACTTTTTTTCGTCGGTCCGGTTTGGTTTTAAACCGCAATTAAAATTTTCAAACCTAAACCAAACCGTTTTTTACCGGTTTGGTTTGGTTCGGTTCAAAACCATTTCATTGATGGGTCCACGCGACACCAAACTGACGATTTCTAAAATGCGGTTTCAGTTCGATTTGACGGTTTGACGGTTTTTGCTTACAGCTCTAAATGAGTGATTTTGCATGATCTTGTAGGGATTTTTTTTCCTTATTTTATTGTCTCTCTCAAACCTTTTGAAACTAGATGGATATCAATATCGAGTACCCATGACAAATTATTTTTTCCAGATATGTCAAGTGCAACAAACTTAAGTTTTGTGATGTTTGTTATTTGATTAGCTACACAATAAAGCAAAAGAAAATACAATTAGTTTTGAAAAATATAATTAAACATCAAGTAGTCAATATCAATATGACATAAATTATGTTTTTTCCTTCAGTGATAAACATTAATTTAGAATAATATGTTCTTCGAAACATGTGTTACTTCAGAAGCACGTTATATTTTACTATTGCTTTTTCAAGAGTAATATGTCAATATTCTTTTAGAATATTGAAAAATATAATTCTTACTCTTTAGGAACAAGTAATATTTTTCGAGAATATTAATTATAATGTTGTGCTACTTCATGAGTAACAACAAACTATTTATAATAGATAAATTTACGATTAATATTCTTCTAGAATATTAATTATAAAGTTGTGTTACTTCAGGAGCAACAACATGATAAATTATCAATTTAAAAATTATAAATATTATTTGATCAGGTTAAAGATATAAAAAAATATTCAATAATAGTGGTGAATATTAAAATTGGCACAATAGTCACCTCATGTAGGACTAAATAATGAATAATGATGGACACACAAGATATTATACCATTCAAGAAAAAATATTATATCATTCCCATTATTATACTATTGATGTCAACATTTGAATCTTGAGAAACGAAATATATACAAAGAAAGAAATGAAAAAGATGGTGCACATACATGAATTGAAAAGGCAAACAATATATATTATTTCCACGGTTTAATGTTTAATATGATTGAGACGTGTAGAATATGTTTGAAACCATAAGAAGATTAATGTGAATTGATATATATCTTCTATATATAAAAAGTGCCTATTAAACGGAATATGTTGGTTTAACGGAAAAACTAACAGAATTTCTTGATTTAACAGAAAAACTAACGGAATTTTTTTAATTTAATTGGGCTTCAAAATTTACAATTCTAAAGCTCATGTAGAAGTATTGGATGTCATGCTCATTTTATAGATACACTTCCCTCCAAAGGTTTCATAAACTTCCAATGTGGGATTGTGCATTTTATATATACTCTTAACTCTAATAGTTTTATAAATTTCCAATGTGGGATAGTGACAAAAAAAAAATGTTAAAATGCTCATCAAAATCATTTTCAAATGTATGTCTAATTGACTAATTTGATTTTGAATTACAACTAATTAAATTGTAATATTTACTTTCATTCTTTCATTTATTTAATTTTCAATTTTAATTTAAATTGCACTTGATTATTAATATATTAATGTTAGATATTATTTTCTATAAGTTTAAAATATTTTAATTTAACAAAGTAAACTATTTTAACATATTTATTTTTAATTTTTAGTGTTGAGACTAATTGTAGGATATATAATGAATCTAATTAATAAAGATAGATTTACTTTGAATTATTTTTATATATTTATTGCATTCGGTTCGACCCCAGTTGAATTCCTACGAACTTCACGTCGGAATCATTCTCGATTGTGAATCAAAATCCTTCATCTCCATTTTCAGATATCAGAATTATCAAATCCGCAGACTTTTCGTATAAATCCTATGATTAATGCTCATGTTTAGTTCCTTAATTAATAAAAAAAAATTAAAAATCTTCTAACACTATTTAGCAATATTATAGTATTATTTTAAATGTTTAGTAAGTATTATTTTTAAATATTAGATGATTTTATGATACAGTAAAAAATCTACTTTTTTTATAATATAGAAAAAAACTATTTTTTAAAATAAAAATATATTTAATGTCTTAAAAATAATTAAAATAATATTAAAAATACGAAACATATTATGACGCTTATTTTTCGTATTGACACGCCTAAACTTATGATTCTTGATTCTCAACATCGACGTTTCGCAACACATTACGCCTTTTAGAACATTATTAATAAATGAATGAAAAATGTAAAAAACTTTGTACTACTACATTTTAGTCAATAGGAAAAAATGAAACTAAAAAAATAAAATGGATGTGGAGATTATCAATTTAAAAATGCTAATATTTTATTTGGTAATGTACATTGAACCCAATGAAGAAAAAATATTTACTTATTTAGTTTTGTATTATAATGTTATCTATTATTTTATTATGTACAAAAAGTTCATGATTAAATACAAAATTTAATATAATATAATAGTACGAAACACAAACTTATACATTTTAATTTAGAATTTAACACTATTCAAATTAAAATTAATATATCACAGTGTGTAATTATTTATCAATTACATAAACATTACATCATTAATTATTTAATGAACCAAAAAATTATATATAAACTAAGCAAACGTGCATTGCACGTTGCTTAAACCTAGTATATATATAATTCGCGTGTTACCAAATTAATTTTGGTACACGTGAGAGTTGATTATGCTTGAAAATTTACTACCTTCACTAAATTTTGAAAAATTAAGGTTTCGTGCTAATAACATGTTGTACAAAGAGAAGATATAATAAAAATTAATAGACTTATGTGTATCATAATGAGAACCAAAGTCTTATATTTATAGAGAAATAATATGGATACATATGGTAATAATATCTAGGGTTGTAGGGGAATAATTTTCATTCACCAATAATTTACCATTTACAACAGATAAAAAATTATTATTTGTTAAAAAAGTTAAGTTTAGGCGAATCGCGATACTTCAGTGTTTTAGAGACTTAAGTAAAAATATGGAAAAATATACTCCTTTTTTGGCAATGGAAAAAATATACTTTTGAGTGGAAAATCGATAAATTTCATGCAATTACTGGAAAGTAGGATTAAATCCACTTGTATTTTTGGGACCAAAGGTTTGTTTAGTATAGATTTTTTTTTTTAAATATATATATTTTTAAATCATTTTTCAACCACACATTAAATGGATTTTATAACTTTTTCCCACTTTTCAACAATGCATCTCCAAAAAACTCACACTTTACTTGAAAAAATGTGCCAAACAAGCTTTAAATTACAATTTTAAAAGTTTAAAAAGTGCGCATTTTTGGACTTTTAGCAATTTTGAGGAGTTATACGTGGTAAAAGAAATTATGAGTTATATTTTTGGGCTTCTTTTAAATCTATTAACGTATTGATCTGAAAAAAGAAAAAAATGTATTAAATTAATGTTAATTAGCCCACTGGAGTTATAACCAATCTATATAGGCTAAATAAAATTGGGAAAAATGGTGAATTAAATGACTCATTTAATTCTACTTGCCATTTAATATTACATTAGCGCAACATAGATTGGAGTTATAATCTCAGTGTAATTAAATAGCATTACTTTTAGTATTAGGCTATCCCTTGACATCTATTACGTGATCTGAAATATCCACACGATGTTCAAAACAATGTGGGATCCATCTTAACCCCAACCCTAACAAAACTCTACAACCAATCAAAACATGGATACCAGCCTACACGGGTATGATGCAGTGGTAAAGTATGAGAGTTCTCCACAAAGTGTCGGAGGTTCGAATCTCCGCAACACTTGGAATGCAACATTTATGTTGGAAGACAAATGTTTTGTGGTGGCAAATGTATGGTGCGTTTTGTCGTCCTTTCAGGGGTCCTATTCGCATGTTGTAAAGAGAGATCCATAGGAAGAATGATCGCTTCCCGAATGTTCGAACAAAGTGTGTATAAGCTGTGATTGCATTCAAATTTACCATAGTGACGAACCAAGGGATAATGTTGCCGCTTCTAAGGATTAGTAGGGTGAAACTCGAACACCTGAGTTACAAAAAAAGAACATGAATCCCACGTAAATAGTGAACCTATCATACAATTCCAAATACGAAATTCCCCTTCACACTGAAAATACGCATAGTACTAGTAGTTAAATAAGAAAGAACTAAGCTCCTGCTTGACAGCCATTATTTTGAAAAAATAAAGTTTTGAATTGTATATTTTTAAAAGAATATGTGATTAAAAAGTATGAAAAAAATTAGTTTTCCGTGTAGAATATTTTATTGTGTGAACGTGTGGTTGTAAATGAGTATATAGAAAAAATAATTTTCAAATACTGGTTGTAAAACATAGGCTAAACATCATACTTAAAACATAAAAGAGCTTAAACAAGAAATAAATAAAATATAGCTACTACTAAAAAATAATCTTAAAGAAGAAAAAAATAGGACAAATACAAATTAAGGGCTTTTTTGGTTCTCATTTTTACCTCATTTTTAGATAAATTAAGACCGTTATACAATATAATTGTCAAATGGAGGAGTCGATTTCTTGACTAAATCTGGTTAAATTATCATTTTGCCCTTCAGATAAAATTCTTTTCGAGAAAAGTGATGACAATTTTGTAAAATGCCCACCGCCAAGTCAGAAGCTGCTGCACAACTAGGCCCTATTGAAAAATACAATGGTCATAAATTGTGTTTTCATTTTTGGCCAAATAGTTACCAAACGGGGGCTAAGTTAGTGAACCAGAGTAGATTTAACATAGAGAGAATGGCATGTTCTTAGCAGTTAGGAAGATAAGAAGTCTATAAAGGTCGAAGGAGAAAAAGAATGTCCTAAGAGATGACACGAGAGGAAAATAAAATATATATATACTACTAATTATATGACATGTTCCATAATATTTTAATTTTTTTTTTCTTCGCATGGCAGAGATATAGTGCTAGCTAAAAATTGCCCCTTTAAACAAGATCAAGCCCTTATTTGAGACACATTAAAAATCTCATTCTCATTCTTCTACTCACTTTGAATTACATATTTTTCAATAAAATAATATTTTTCATCACATCAATAACTGTTCCTTCTTTTTCAATTACACATTCTCCATCAATCTACTATTTCAGAATACATTCTTCAAAAATAATGTGGTTCAAACACACCCCCAAATATGTCGGTACGATCACATGATTTTTTCTTTTCTTTTTTCAATAAACTAAAATAACTTAAACTTTTGTTTGATTTTCCTAAAAAATAGATTATAATATATTTCAATAAAAATTGATGAAAAATGTTGTTGAAAAGTTGATAAAAATTATAAATTCCATGTAATATATAGTTATAACTTAATTTTTATCAATTTTTTCAACTAAATCAAATGGTGGCTAAATATGTAAATACTTGTTATATCCTTATCCCAGTTTGGTACAAATTAAAATTTAGATTTTAGTTTAAATAAAAATAAATAAATAATTTTAATTACATATTTTAAGAGTTGTACAATTTTTCAACTACATATTTCATTAACTTCTATCAAAATATGTTAAAAATTTGATTTTAATCTCTATGAAGCTGGGGTGATATTCTTTCATATTGTCCTAGTTTGATTCTCATTGTTTCCAAAAATACATTTTTCTTTGTTTCCTTTAACCACGCACTCTCTAATAAAATAGTATCACAAAAATCAAAAAAATTTCCTAAATTTTTAACCACACATTCTACATTAATTTACTATTCAAGATTGCATTATATATACACTCAAATAGGCCCTAATACATGTCCCATCACACAGTCGCACGTGTGTATGTATAGATGTATACAAAACGTACTAGAAAATAGAAATTATAAATAAGCAATGAATGCTTAATTTATTAGTTTTAGGCCTGTGCTCTTCTTCTTCTCTCCCATCTCTCTCTCGAATCTCTCTTTTCTCCCTTTAGACCTTTTATCTCTCTTTTCAACTTCTTATTCGCTTTATAATCAAAAGTGCGTCATTCTTTCTCTTCCAGGTTTGTTTTTTCTTTTCTATTTCGATCTGAACCTTTCCCTTTTTTTTTTTCATTATCCATTTCAAACATTTTCCCGATTAGCTTTCGTTTTTGTTTAAATTAAGGCTGCCTCAATCGGTTAGATTTGGAAATTTCATCTGAGGTTCTAATTGATGCTATGAATGTTGAAATTAGTTTGGCTTCTAAGTTCCATTGACGAGTTCCTAAATCCTTACTAAACCTTAAAGCCTCACATCCCAAAGACTTCCTATGTGCCTTCAATCCGAATCAAGACAAGTGAATAAATTGATGGTAGATTTTTGGTGATTTTTTTATTTTTATTTTTTTAAAGTTTTGATCTTTTTTGGTGGGATTGATGATATTGATTGTACTTTTTGTGAAATCTGGGATATTGAACTGGGATTTAATGATTTTTGTTTTGAATTTTGATATGAGCTCAAGTTTAAGGAGTTCTGAAATGTGTTTAATTTAATCAATTAATTGAAATAGCAATTTGGTGTTTGTATTTGTCGACTTGAAGAGACCTTTTTAACATTTTGTTCGCAAAAGTTACATTTTTATCATATACTTATAAGCTATTCCATATAATTCTTTGAATATCGGTGTATGAATTTGAATTAAAAACGTGTGTTGCGGTGTTTATTGTTTTTCTGCTATCTTAGTGCTGCCTGATGTGTGTTTGCGTGTCTATGAATAGGATGTTTTGTGTTCTCTCTCTCTCCACACACTCACAAGAGTGTGTGTGTGTTATGCATTTATTTATGTACTTTATGTTTCGAATGTGCTATAGTTTTTGTTGTGTTGAAACAGGGTGAATTAGGGGAAGTGTGGTGAGAGTTGAGAAGGGGAGGAAATGGCTGAGATATCTACTGAGGAGTCTGGACCAGGGAGGTCGAAGTCACTGAAAGGGGTATCTACTGTGCTGCAGCAGGAGTGCCAGCCTGGGGAAGCGTTAGTGGAATGGAGGTCTTCCGAGCAGCTGGAAAATGGGATCCCATCAACCTCGCCCCCTTACTGGGATAGCAGTGACGACGACGGCGGTATGCCATTTGTCCCCTTCAGGATACTTGGAATCCATGTTAATGAATTCCTTTTGTTGGTTCTGTTTTAGTCAATATTGACGAAGTAACATGATATCTATCAATATTGTGCTAGACATTTGTCACATGGCATCTCTGACTTTTGCCTGAAGCTTACACCCTGAGGCGTGAGGGTTTCATTAAGCCCTGTTTAGTAGAGATTAAAATTAGATTTTTAGTAGATTTTGATAAAGGTTGTTGAAATGTGTGGTTGAAAAGTTGTGGGTCTCATAAAATGTGTGTTTAAAATTAGATGTTGATTTTGACTTAAATTAAAATTTGGGTTTTAATTTTTACCAAACAGAGGCTAGATGTCTCGAAACTTACGTCTTGAGGCTATTTGGTAAAGCTTTTATGATGCTTACGCCTAGACTTACTCGACTCATGCCACAGGGCGGTTGAGGCGTGGGCTCATTTAAGGGTCTCTCTCCATTTTTGTTTGAGGTATTACACCTCTAGGCAGCATCATGTGAGGCTTTCATTAAATGTCTCGAAGCTGCCATTTGGTAAAGCTTTTATGAAGCATACGCCTCAACTTTCGCCACTGGGAGGTTGAGGTGTGGACTCATTAGTTACCATATAAAGAAAATAAAACATTAAAGGTTCAAGTCAAGATCTCCCTACCCACCACACCAAAGAAGGAAAAAAGAAATTATATGGGCTAAAAGGTTAGAAGTGAAAAGGAATCCTTTTTGGTAGAAAGATATGCTTTAATTTAAGGGCTGATGCTCATATGGATAGTGGTTTTTTCCTTAAAATGCTAAAAGCAAAGAAAGAAAGGAAAAAAAAAAAGCATTAGAGGATAAAGTCGAGATCCTCCAAACTGTATACACTATAGAGAGAAGAAAATATAAGATGAAGAGGTATAAACTGAACATGAAAAGGAAAAAGGAATCCATTAATTTTGGTAGAATTGCATGCATTAAAGCTGATGCTCATCTTGCTTGGGAGAGTCTATTTCCTGAAAATACTTAAAACCTTTATTCTATAAGGTCTTGCTCATATCAATGGGTACTTAGTGCATACACTAGAGTGACTTCTTATGTCGAGCTACTCTTTTGCTAGGCACTACACCTTTTTTTTTTTTTTTTTTTCCTTTTAATCACGTAGCAAATAAATGTGGATGTTGGTTTTGTGAAGTCAAGGATATGTTTGAACTCTGTTGATAATCGCAAAGCTTTTATTTTGCAGCATCATAGAAAAAAAATTATTTTCTGATTGACCCACCTTAGGGATCAGATATTATTAAAACATAGACAAAAATTTGTTTGTTATTTTGAGTACTTTAAATTTTTTATTATGAATTTTGAAGATTGTTTATGATTTATTAATGAGCTTGTATTTTTTATTTTTTGGTTTGCTGTGAGCCTTATGCCACAAAACATCTTAGGGCTTCTCACATTGCGATGGAATGCTTCAGCATCCGATTATGCCCTTTTAAACATTGCCTTTTCGAACTCCTTCCAGATTGTCAGCTCGCTTCACTGTGCCACTGCATGTGCATAGCATCCAACCTTCAAGATAGTCCATCCCCTTTTTTCAAAAGGAAGGGGTAGGGAGAACTTTTATCATAACCCAACTCGACAAAGTTCAGAATATCAATTTTTCTTTGTGGAAACACAGAGAGAGAAACTGGGTTCAGAATAGATTTTTACATTAGATGTTGAAGAAACCAGGATGATTTTGATACTTTTTTTTAATATGTGTTGCTATTATATCAATGTGTTAATAGATGCAATTTTACATTTTCTAGGTTGTTATGTGTTTCCAAGTTTCAATTGAAGCATGAGGTTTAAAAAAATTGCATAGCAATTAGCAAATACTGTACTTTCTAACATTTTCTGTTGAAGTTTATATGTGCATGTTTATCTAGTTCATTCAAGTATGCATTCTCTACCTTCATTTATTATTTGTGGTTTCTGTACATTACAGGACCAAAACCTTCTGAGCTATATGGAAAGCATACATGGAAAATTGATAAGTTTTCTCAAATTAACAAAAGAGAACTTCGGAGTAATGCATTTGAGGTCGGTGGCTACAAATGGTATGCCACTCATGAGTCTTTGCTTCTTCTGTGGCATGCCTATATAGTTAAGATAACATGGATTCCTATTCTTTTACATTTTTAGATGTACTTCCTGTATGTGCATTGTCTTGTATATTTTCTATCAGATTTTTATTTCTATATTTAGCCCTGATTGGTGATTCCGTTTTAATTTTCTCTCTTTTGGTTTACCTTTGAATTTTTGCCACTTTATACTGTAGAATATTTCTCAAGTTGGTTTAAGAATGAAGATGGTTACTCCACTGCATGCTGTATGCTTCATGGATTGTTACGTAGAAATATGGAAAGGGCCTACCACAAATGCTTGATCTTGATTGCTTGTTTTGTCAAATATACTCAATAAAAGACTCGATACTCCTCTTTGTGAGATGTTCTCTCATTAAATAGGACTAAAATAACAACTAAATATGGAAGCAATCAATTACAATATTAATTAATGGTAAAAATGATCTATCTATATCTAATACAATTATAATATTATAATCGTAATCAACCCTGAGGGGTAGCTCAATTGGTCAGGCCTTGGTTTTGCTCCCCAATGGTCACCGGTTCGAGTCCCTTCAGGGCCATTGAGGTGAGAAACGGCTGTAAACTTAAGGGTCACGTGGGATTAGTCGAGGTGCGCGCAAGCTGGCCCGGACATCCACGGTTATAAAAAAAAAAATATATATATATATATATTATAATCGTAATCTTCGTTGATCTTCGGAATCTTATTTAATCTTCGACGATCTTCAGAATCTTATTCAAGCTCCTTGACATCCCTCTCAAATTGATGCTGGTAAAAGTATCAATTTGCAATCATGAACTGACGACGGTGACAATATTTGTGCCCACTAAGAAGAAATTCAAATCAGAGTAACCAACTACGAAAATTAGTGATGATGAGAGACCAAGAACAACAAATAATGCGAAAAAAACAAAGAACCACTCCAAATCCACTCCAAGAAGGCTCCAAAGATATTACGAGATACTACGAGAACACTCCAAAAATACTACGAAAAACTACGAGAATTCATACTCCCCAAGAAGAATTTCCAAAAGAAATTCACGAAGTGTGCCAACACACACACAGTGAGCTCTATCTGTCGGGAGAACTTAGTTGAACACATAATTCGTGTTCCAACAAAAGCTTTAACGCCAAAACAACGGTCAAAACTCCAGATACTGCAGGTGGAAAAATCCCACAAAACAACCAACACCAAAAAACTCAAAGACAGATTTTTTATTTTTGTAAATTTTCAGAATAAAAAAATGCTGATTTTGAATTACTTTCTCAATACGTTAGAAGGAACATGAACAAAAAAAAAAAGAAACAATTGATTTGACGAAGACCAGACGGGAGGAGCAAAAAAGTTCCTCCCGCCTTGAGAAAACCTAACCAAGAAAACAAGAAAAAATTCTAAGGAACTGGCTCTGATACCATGTCAAATATACTCAATAAAAGACTCGATGCCCTTCTTTGTGAGAGGTTCTCTCATTAAATAGGACTAAAATAACAACTAAATATGGAAGCAATTAATTACAATATTAATTAATGGTAAAAACAATCTATCTATATCTAATACAATTATAATAATATAATCGTAATCTTCGATGATCTTCGGAATTTTATTCAAGCTCCTTGACATGTTTTGCATTGAAATGGTGGATATAGAACAATGCTTCTGTATGATGTTTATATAAGTAATTTTTTTTTGTTTTTCTCCCTCTTCAAGGGCATAGCTGCTGGCAATTTTACGCTTTTTAATTTATTAAAAATCAATAATGAATGCAATGTCCCCTTTCTCGATAGGTTGCAGAATAAAGACGAGTGGCAAGATCTTTTTCAAATAGTTTGCACAAATTAAACTATGAAAAAAGTAAAATGCATCTTTTAGCATGATTTCTCTTTTCTTCTGTTTCACTGAATGCTGTTATTTTCTTATATGTGTAAAGGGACGCGTTGCAATGATTCCATTTGAATGTTGTAGCAAATTACTATGATTCAATCTTTGGACTGCAGGTACATTTTGATTTACCCTCAAGGCTGCGATGTCTGCAATCATCTCTCTTTGTTTCTCTGTGTGGCTAATCATGACAAGCTTCTTCCAGGTATGATAATATTATCGATCTCTTGACGAATTACTAGAAAATCAGTATTTTGGTTTGTAATTGGTATATGTGATACATCCTAAACAGGCTGGAGCCATTTTGCTCAGTTTACTATTGCTGTGGTGAATAAAGATCCCAAAAAATCCAAGTATTCTGGTAAGTTGTTCAATTGTTGCTATTTCTTTTTGTAATCATTTGTTCTATATGCAATCACGATCAGTCTTGCTATTTATTGCAAAACCTACAGACACCTTGCATCGTTTTTGGAAGAAGGAGCACGACTGGGGATGGAAAAAATTTATGGAGCTATCTAAAGTTTTAGATGGGTTTATTGATGAAGATACTTTGACTATTAAAGCTCAAGTTCAAGTCATCAGGTGGTGTGCAAATTATTATTATTATTATTATTATTTTTTTTGTGAAGGTTAAAATTTTGTTGTTTGTTAATGTCTTCCAAGCTGATAGACCAATCTTTTTGATGAACTATGCACGCGTGTATGGGGGTGCATACAATTGACAACTTCTTCAATGAGTATATTCATGTGCAAGTTCAGTTGAGTCATTTATCAAAAGTGTGAATAGCTAAGTAAAGCTGAAAATGCTGGCCGACGGCTAAAATTAAGGACAGTATGAAAGAATTAATGATGAAACAGCCTCTCCTTACAAGAGAAACTGTTTCTGATTGCTTGAATCATATTTGAACTATGGATACAGGTCTCTGTCAATATGATAGTAGTCATTTTCATTTTGTAGTAATCGATTGAACTCATACACAAAGCCTGTGCAATCTCTTCCTGCTCTGTGATATGAGCTATGGAGGTGATTTTGACGGCTGGCTTCTCATGCTTTTAGATTAGTGAGAGAGAAATATATAAGACAACTTGGAATTTTTTCTAAGATTGGAGTCAAGTTTAAACTCATTTTTATATAATTGGTTCTTTTAAATTTACTCTTATTGTGATTTGATGCATTTGTAAGTAGCAACAGATGTGCTACTTGTTGTTTTACAATATTTTTTTATATATCTTAGTCTCTGATTTCTCAGGGAGAAAGCAGATCGTCCCTTCCGTTGCCTTGACTGTCAATATAGGAGGGAACTTGTTCGGGTGTATCTGACAAATGTAGAACAAATTTGCCTTTGTTTTATAGAAGAATGGCGGGGCAAGTTGGGAAAGTTGATAGAGGACAGAGCTAGATGGTCAAGGTAATGGTTGCCTTTTTTTAGTTTCTTGATTATCTTTATTTCTATTTTTGTTTGTGAAAAACAGTGTTTAGGGACTTACATTCAGCTGCTTTTGTAGATTGTACAACAATATATTCTTATCTTATTTGCATTTTTTTTTTGCGCTAATCACGATAGTATTCATGATATTTAAAAAATTTCTTTTCCTTCCCAATACATTTGCCCGCATGAATTGATATAAAAAATTTTGCACATTGCATATTTTTCATTTATATTGCATTTTCTTTATTATTTTGCTTTATCATTGTTCAAACATTGTTCCTGTTCGGCGGGGATTAAAACCAGATTTTTAATAGATTCTGATAAAAGTTGATGAAATGTGTGGTTAAAATTAATTGTTGACTTTGACTTAGATTAAAATCTTGATTTAAATTCCTACCAAACAAGGGCATAATATTTTTGACGAGTTATTTGAATCTACTTCTTCTGATATATGATATAACATTTTTGCATGATTAACATGATTTCAAATAGTACTTTTGGGTAACTTGTGATAATTTTCAGCTTCTGTACCTTCTGGCTGAGTATGGACCAAGATTCCAGGCGCCGCACATGCCGAGAGAGAATGGACTCAATACTCAAAGTAGTCGTGAAGAATTTTTTCTTAGAAAAAGAAGTCACGTCTACTCTAGTCATGGATTCATTGTACAATGGACTGAAGGCTGTTGAAGGCCAGACTAACGGGGAGCAAGGAAACAGGAAATATTTAGAGGCAGAAGAATTACCAGTTCCTATTGTTGGCATTGATAAAGATATGTTTGTCTTGGTGGATGATGTGTTACCATTACTCGAGAGGGCTGCCATAGAACCTTTACCTCCAAAGGATGAGAAGGGTCCTCAAAATCGTACAAAGGTGAGAATCATTATGGTCAGTTATTTATGCATTCTGCAAAAAAAAAAAAAAAAAAAAAAAAGGCAAGTGTGCTTGTTCTTTTTGAATTGAGTATATAAAATCTAGAACTACTTGTCTCTTAAATTAGTATCTCCTGCTATCCACTAAGAAGACAAGATGGCTGCAAGATCTTGTGCAACTTGGCCGCTTTCCTAATACTCAAGAAGTTACACACACACACACACACACATATATATATATTAACCTTATTTCCTGAAATTTTATTTATTGACTAAAAATTTGCACTAAATTCTACTTACTGTATTCAAGGGAATGTTAAAAGTCCCTAAAGTCAATTTAGTGTAAAAAGATGGAATAGCGTTCTGTTCATTTTTCATATTAGAATGCATTGATGTTTGGAATATACAATGTAGGAAGTATATGTGCTGGGCTGTCAGACGACAAAAGGTTGGAGGAATGTGTCCTCTGTAATCACCTCGAGTTATTTAGGATGACAGCCGAAAGGTAATCAAAGATTATGACGGTTAAGAAATTTGATGCGACTGTTAACTGTTGCGTATGAGAAAGTTGTTTTTTGAAAGACTCGAGAATATTACAAATTGAAAATCTATTATAAGTAGGGTTGTAGGAAATGACGATTGATAGGAGGATATTAATTGGGCAATAATTTTTTTTTTTTGATAACCGTGGATGTCCGGGCCAGCTTGCGCTCATTTCGATTAATTCCACGGAGCCCTGAAGTTTACAGCCGTTTCTTACCTCAGTGGCCCTGAGGTTAATTGGGCAATAATGTTATCAACGAAAGGAACTTTAGACATCTTGACTATATCGGTGGAAGTGGATTTATGTTCAGTAACCACTCACATGTGGTATTTCTCCTAGAGTAAAGAAACGTTAATCTTAAGTGTTCTTAATTTAATGTGGTCTCAAGAAAAACCAAATTTCGATTACCGCTTCCATCAGCTCAAGTGTTGCTGACTTTCGCCTATGAAAACCAATCAACAGTCCTGCTCACAAGTTCTTAAAAGTTTAAGGCATGATCTTGGAATTTTTTCCTATTCATTTTCTCTTTCAGGTCTTAATAGTTTCTGGATTGATTTTAAATATTTTGACTTCCTTCTGCTTTGCAACATCGTATGCAATTGGTATTGACTATAGATTCTTGTCAAATGAGCATATGCTGTTTCTGGAATATTTTTAGGATGGGAGTGCTGGAGAGGAGTTGAATAAAGATTCTATTGAACGTGACGAGAGGCGACTAACTGAAATTGGTCGTCGGACTATTGAGATCTTTGTCTTGGCTCATATTTTCAGGTAATCCATTTACTGATGGGAACAATTGATCCTTTTCCCATGGTCAATTGCATAACTGATTCCTTGCTCTTGGTACCACTATTCTAATTTATGATTTAAGATAGTAGGATTGGATAATCAGGAACTGTTGGAAGTGTTGAAATAGAAGTGCACCATTTGACAGTGGCTTAATGGACTTGTACTTTTCCTCACTGTTTCTTTTAGATTGGTTTGCATCTCTGTAGCACTGACACTTCAATTAGGATAACGTGTCCGTATCCGATATGTCAGACACGAGTCGATACCAACACTTCTCGGACACTCTACCATAATCATTTTTCTTTTTATATTAGAAATATTATATATTGTTAATTCAAAGTTATTAGCAAGTAACAAATAGATACTCATGTTTAAAAGATTTCAACAAGAAAAATTAATAACAAGTATAAAACTAAGTTTATACTATATAAATGAAGAATTTTTAAGAAGTCAATCAACGTGTCGATGACGTGTTGTGTCTGTACTTTTTTTAAAAATCGCGTGTCAGCGTATCCGACACGTATCGTGTCGGACACACGTGTCCGTGTCGGTGCATCACATGTTTGCATTTTGACTATAGTTTGCTTTAGTAGACCTTTCCTGCAGATCGGCTCTACAAAGCGTTTACCCTGGGTATTTTATAATATTTTGGCGATTCGGGAATAAAATCTGTGTATTATCAATATTTGATACATTGGTTGTGTTCTGCTTCTAAATTCTGTGCGTTACTGCAGTAAAATTGATGTTGCCTACCAGGAGGCTGTTGCTTTAAAGAGGCAAGAAGAGCTCATTCGAGAGGAGGCTGCTTGGCTTGCTGAGGATGAGCAGAGAGTAAAGCGCGGAGCAGCTGATAAGGAAAAGAAGTCAAAGAAAAAACAGGTTTGTGAAAAACCTTCTTAGAAATCTTTAACAAGCTACTGTTGATGGGAAGCAAAGATATTGACACTTTAATTTGTCATTGAACTCTTCATGATTTACTGGAAATATCTTGATGTGTTTGCATAAGTTGGGAAAGACGCAATACATTTTCATCATGTGTAAATATTTTGCTTTCAGGCCAAACAAAAACGGAATAACCGCAAAATGAAAGACAAGGAAAGGGATGATAAGCTTGGCACTATTCTGCATGACAAGACTGAGCTAGAGAGTTTTATGGATAAAATAGAAGACTGCTTGACCACAGAATTAGAAATGGCAATTGAAAAACCTGATGTGCCGGAATTTGTTTCTGAAGCATCTGATTCAGTGATTCGTGTACCAGAAATGCTTCTTCCTGATTCAGAAGAGAGGGACCCAAGTTCAGTCAACTCGGATACTGATTCTTCGGAAGTGCTTCCTCCTACAGAAACCAATGACAGTGGAATTATTGGTGTGCAAAATGGAAGACAAAGAACAAGTTCATGTGCAGTGGATGATAGTTCATCCACATGTTCCATTGACTCGGTTCCTTTGTCAATGAATGTGCCTCACAAAGGGAACTCTCCTACCCATAAAAACCGAAAATCACTGAGCAGGTAAACATTTCACCCAAGTTGGTTTCAGTATTTCTGCAACATAATTATGGTAAATGATAATATTTTTTCATATCTACAGAGGGAGGAAATCTCGAGACAAGGTGACTTCTGACAGAGCAGATTGGGTCATTAAGGTACTTAGTCACCCATCTGAAGCTGGGACAGACATGGGGCAATCAAATGATGCATTTGGAAGTTTGCAGACTGAATCCCTGTCTCACACTGCTGTCCAATCCTTGCAGGGAAGGACAAGCCGGGTTGAGCAGTATGTGGGGAATAAGGTATTTGGAATCTAGTTTGAGAATACATTTAGGAAGATCAGAGAAATCTTAATGTCTTACAGGGATATGTGATATAGTTATTATATTTGATTCGAAAGACTTTTTTGACTGTATATATTACAGAGAACCTTTTCATCCTTCTGAGCTCTCATCAACTCTTTTTTTCTCCCTCTGAGAGACAAATTTTCCACAGGTAGGTCATATAGATTGATGATTTGTTTATTTATCACAGGAGGAGGAAGATATTTCGGTGCAGAAAAAGCTTAGTGCCAAATTTGTGGCTGATGTTGAAATAACCTCCACGGAAAAGATTGTAGGTCTAATGTCTTCCCCTCCCAGGAGCCCTTCCAAATGCATTCCTGCTACACCTAATTCAGAATCGAAGGCTAATTCGAAACCTTCTCTGGACAACCTTAAACAAGTAGCTGAAAATGTCGCCAAGTTGGAACCCGATACTCAGAAAGCTGCAACTCCAAAACCCGTTGAAAAGCCCTCTTGGCAGCAAGTACCTTTGACAACTGAAGAGCCTTCAAAGACCTCAACAGTGCAAAGGCCTCCTGCTACGTCCAGACCCTTGAGTGCTCCTCCTCTAATTCCAGGGCCTAGACCAACTGCTTCCATGGTGTCCATGGTCCCAACAGCGCCTCTATTAGCATGCTCAGTTAGTGCTGCTGGTCGGTTGGGCCCTGAACCTACATCTGGAATACCAAGTTATGTTCCGCAGTCTTATCGAAATGTAATGATGGGTAGCTCTGTCCTAGGAAATTCGCCTGCTTATACTCAACATCACTCTTCAAAGTCAGTGGCGTATTCATACTCCCAGGTGCCTGCTCTGGTATCAGCACCCTTCTTTTCACCCCAGAGCTCTGATAGGATTGAACCAGATTCGATTAAACCAAGTATTTCATTTGGAATGGAAAATCATAATGTGTGTCAGAATGGAGGACCTGCATGGATGGAGTCTCCTAGGGATGGTGGCAGGAGCATAGTTGGTGATCATTCTTCTCAGCATAATGACATGCAAAGTTGTGATTTATACAGGCCTGTACAGTGCTATACAACGCAAGATCAGTTTCCATCTGGGCGTCAAAGCCGTGGTGTAGTAGCAGAGGAATTCCCGCACATGGGCATCATCGACGAATTGCTTAATGATGAGAATGGATTTGGAAACTTGGGATTTCAAAATTTGAGCAATGGGCCTCTCCATCTGAACCGGCAGTTTAGTTTCCCAGACGAGATTGGCATGCCAAGTAGTTTGGGCTCCTCGAGGAGGAACTCATGCAGGTTTGAACGAACACAGAGTTATCATAGTGATGTAAATCAACATGGTTACGGTGGTGCTTCCACAAGTTCTTTTGATTTGCCAAGTGACGTGATTCCTCCTGTTATTCTCCAACGTTATTTAAATGGGCAGATTGATGGATTAATTCCTACCCCGTGGCAAATGGGCGGTTCTGATCTTTCTGTCCTTAACATAGGAAATAAGGATAGTAATTGTTATCCCTATCCTGTGCAGCCAGAGTATCCAAACCTTGCATGTGGCATCAATAGTTATACATTATTCCGGCATTGAAACGGAGATGGTTTTTCCACTGACGACAGAGCGCGGGACTCATTGGAGTGACCTTTAATGCATGAGAGGATAGGCAAGTCTTAGGTTTGAAGTTATAGCCCGTTTGGTAAGAAAATATTTTGTAAATAATGATTCCGCTTTTCTTTGTTCCATTGCTAGTTTTCCGAAATATGAAGCTAAAGTTTAATATATTATGGATTACACCTTGGTCTACACCCTTCCATATGTCATGAACTATACCATTGATTTTTCCCCCACTTTTCCCATCAATGCACGGATTCCCCCCACATAGAGGGAATGTCATGAGTTTACATTTAGCATTATTCTTTACTTATTTGGGGGTTTAGCATATCAGATCTACTGTTATCACATTTAATTGCAGTGTTAGATTGCTGTAAAGTGATCACATTTAATACAAGTTTCTTGTCCAAAAATGACAAGTCATTAACAAATGGAAGTTTCCAGTACACCATCCGTGATACAAATTCCATAGCACCAAGGAGTGTATAGATTGAAGGGCTGAGACTCAAAATTGTACCCTTATGTTTGGTTATCAAACCTCAACCAAGAATTGAAGGTCAAACCTTTATCAAATTAAAGGATATCACTGGTATTCGTTTACCATTTGTCTAACACTAGCATAAAGTATAAAATCTCACAAAGAGAACACAAGAAAGAACAAGCTTCCAATCAGAGGCTCGGAACAGGATGAATGAGATGAGAATTCTGGAAGTACAGCAAGAAACGACAGAGATATGACCTAATGCGACAACTAAGGGTTCTACATATACCCTTATTGCTAACTATTGAACTCATATTTGATCCAACAATCCGGAGGGTCTCAAAACTTAAAAGGACAATAACTGTTGAGTGGCATTAAAACTCATTTCTCTAAACAGCAATGTAGGCAAATGGATTGGCAAAATTAGACGTGCTACTCTTAAAAAATATGATATTTGATTAATACCCTAAAACTTATGAAAACTATAAATCACGTATTAATTACGTCCGACTGAAGAAAAACTGTAAATAAAGCGGGACAGCGACGGAATGCTCAGCGGTGTGTTGTTGCTGTCCATGTGGGCTGGCGAATCTACTAGTGCTCGCCATGTACAAACTTCCAGCAGGGCTATGCCGCAAGGCTTTGCGCTTGAAGCGCCGTCGTAAGTTGGTAAAGAATGGGTTGCTGCCTCCTGCTATTTCCTCAAAATAACTCTTTCAAGAAATAGAACAAATCAAACGGTAAAAATATTAGCAATCTGAAGTACTGTGAGTGAATTCACTACATATTACTGCTTGATTGCTCTGAATTCAATTGAATAAATGAATGACAGACACGCTCGGTTAATCAAGCTGGGCTTGGATACACCACGAAACTTATCAATGACTCCTCTCTGAGCCACGCACACCAAGTGTTCGATCAAGTGTCACAAAAGGACAAAACCTTATTGTCCGCCCTCATCTCCGCTTACACCCGCTCCGAACCATCTAAATATTCCATGGGGAGTTCATTTAATGGGCCTAGTCAAACTAAGTTTTAGTTTAAAAAGCCCACCAACTAAGTTTTTTAGTTAGATGGCCTCAAGATACAAATAAAAGGAAAATACAATTTGTAAATTACTAAAATATCCTTGTATTTAAAAAGACACTGCACTGATATTCGTAACGATATTGATATCGTTCCCGTAACAAAAAAACGACCTGAATATCGTTTCAGTATGAAATACATGTTAATTTTCGTAACGATATGGACATCGTTCCTGTAATAAAAAACGACTTCAATATCGTTTCCGTACGAAATACACACTGCTTCACTGATCTTCGTAACGATATAGAAATCGTTCTCATAACAAACAAAAAACGACTTGGATATCGCTTCAGTATAAAATACACGCTAATTTTCGTAACGATTTGGACATCGTTCCTGTAATAAAAAACGACTTCAATATCGTTTTCATGAAATCGTTCTCATGAAATCGTTCTCGTAACAAAGTAACGATGTTCATATCGTTCCAGTATAAATTTGTCGAGTTGGAACTCATTTCAGTCAACATCGTAACTAGAACGACATATAAATGTCATTTCTTCCCATATAAAACGACAAATATGTCGTTGTAGTGTCAAACCCACAAAACAAAGTAACGACATTCATATCGTTTTAGTACAAATTGGCGAGTTGGAACTCGTTTCAGTCAAAATCGTAACTAGAACGACATATATGTCATTTCTTCTTATATGAAACAACGATGATGTCGTTATAGTTTCAAACCTATGAAATAAAGTAACGATATTCATATCGTTTCAGTACAAGTTTGACGAGTTTGAAATCGTTGCAATTCAAATAATAACTAGAACGACATCGGTATTGTTTCTATTTACAGAAAACGAGAATTATATCGTTATACCTAAAAAAGGACAATTCGATCATCCATAACCACTTAACATACATTCTTCGTATGTAAGACAACAAAAATAGGTCATCGAGTGAATTTAATCTCACTTCAAGAAATTAGGGGAACATTTGTGTTTCTATAATTCTCTATCACCTTCGAATTATGTTGATAGAAAGAAAGTATCTCCGTTCGCTCTTTCTGAGCCATGTGAGTGCTACATCAACCCACTTGATGACCTTTTTCGATCTTCCTATGTATGTTGAAGGCATGATGTGTGGTTGTAGACGATCGAATCGTTTTTTCTGGCCAAAACGATATAATTGTCGTTTTTCATGAAAAGAAACGATATCGATATTGTTATAGTTATTATTTGAACTGGAACGATTTCAAACTCGTCAAATTTGTACTGAAACGATATTGACGTCGTTATGTTATTTTATGGATTTGATACATAACGATATCCATATCGTTTCAATACAATTTTGACGACATTGATATCGTTTCAGTTTAAATCATAGCTAAAACGATACATATATCATTTTAGTTTATATACAACGATAATTATATCGTTTTGGCTAAAAACGACGATTCGATGTACATGACAACCCGACATGCGTTCGACATACGTAGGATGATCGAAATTAATCATCAAGTGTGTTTGATCTCACTCAAAAGAAACTATGGCGATATTTGTATTCTTATGACTATATATAACTTTCGAACTATTCTAATAGAAAGAAAGTATCCTCGTTCGATCTTTCTAAGTCATTCGAGTGACATCAACCCACCTGATGACATTTTTCGATCGTCGTACGTATGTTGAAGGTATGTTGGGTGGTCGTGGACGATCGAATCGTTATTTTTAGCCAAAACGATATAATTATCGTTTTTCATGAAAAGAAACGATATCTATGTCGTTGTAGTTATTATTTGAACTGGAACGATTTCAAACTCGTCAAATTTGTACTGAAACGATATGGACGTCGTTATATTATTTTGTGGATTTGATACATAACAATGTCCATGTCGTTTCAGTACAATGTTGACGACATTGATATCGTTTCAGTTTAAATCATAACTAAAACGATACATATATCGTTTTAGTTTAAATAAAACGATAATTATATCGTTTTGGCTAAAAACGACGATTCGATGTACACGATAACTCGACATGCATTTGACATAAGTAGGATGATTGAAATTGATCATCAAGTGTGTTTGATCTCACTCAAAAGAAACTATGGCGATATTTGTATTCTTATGACTATATACAACATTCGAACTATTCCAATAGAAAGAAAGTATCCTCGTTCGATCTTTCTAAGTCATTCGAGTGACATCAACCCACCCGATGACCTTTTTCGATCGTCGTACGTATGTTGAAGGTATGTTGGGTGGTCGTGGACGATCGAATCGTTATTTTTAGCCAAAATGATATAATTATCGTTTTTCATAAAAAGAAACGATATCTATGTCGTTGTAGTTATTATTTAAACTGGAACGATTTCAAACTCGTCAAATTTGTACTGAAACAATATGGACGTCGTTATGTTATTTTGTGAATTTGATACATAACGATGTCCATATCGTTTCAGTACAATTTTGACGACATTAATATCGTTTCAGTTTAAATCATAACTAAAACGATACATATATCGTTTTAGTTTAAATAAAATGATAATTATATCGTTTTTGCTAAAAAAACGACGATTCGATTGTCCACGACAACTCGACATGCATTCGACATATGTAGGATGATCGAAATTGGTCATCAAGTGATTTCGATCTCACCCAAAAGAAACTATGATAGTATTTGTGTTCTCGTGACTACATACAACTTTCGAACTATTCCAATAGAAAGAAAGTATTTTCGTTAGTTCTTTCTAAGTCATTCGAAAAACATCAACCCACTTGATGACCTTTTTCGATCGACGTACGTATGTTGAAGGCTTGTTGTGTGGTTGTGGACGATCGAATCGTTATTTTTAGCCAAAACGATATAATTATCGTTTTTCATGAAAAGAAACGATATATATATCGTTGTAGTTATTATTTGAACTGGAACGTCGTTATGTTATTTTGTGGATTTTATACATAACGATATCCATATCGTTTCAATATAATTTTGACGACATTGATATCGTTTCAACTTAAATCATAACTAAAACGACATATATATCATTTTAGTTTATATAAAACGATAATTATATCATTTCTGTTAAAAACGATGTCATTTTCATTTCTATTAAAAACGATGTCATTAACTACTACGATACGAAAGTTGTTATGTTATTTCGTGAATTTGACACATAACGATGTCATTATCGTTTCAGTACAATTTTGACGATATTGATATCATTTCAATTTTAATTTTAATTAAAATGACATATATATCGTTTTAAGATATATAAAACGACAATTATATTTTGTAAGGTATATAAAAAGTATATATTGCACGTCGTAAAAAGTTTACGTGGGGATAAGGGGAAACAATAAAAAAAATTAATGGTTGAACCGGTAGATGATTACTTAAAAATATTATTTGAAATCAAATTAAAGATTTTTAAGTTAATTGTCACTAATTATTTATATATTTCGAAATCATAAATTTTGTAGACATTCAATTCATCTTAATTAAAATTAATCTTTTAATACATAATACGTATATAAAATAAAGTGAAATATTTGACTATAATTTTTCAAGATATTCAGAAATATAAGGTTATATATATGTTATTGCATTAAAATAAAAAATATTGTTCAATGTTTTAATGGTGTGAGAAGAATCATTTTTCTTAAAGGTTGAAGGTTCAAATCCTTGGATTTTGTAAATTTGAATATAATTTGGAGGGTGTATGGTAGAGATTAAAATCAGATTAAAATTGAAAATATAGCCGTTATTGTTGACTTTTATTAGACGGGTGGGACCCAATAACGGCCATATTTTCAATTTTAACTGGATTTTAATCCGTACCAAACAGGCTCTTGTTAAGATATATATATATAGGTTATTGCAAAAATACTAGCAATATTGTTCAATGCCCTAGTGGTGAGGATAACATTTAAAAAAAAAATTTCTTAAAGGTTGAAGGTTCAAATCCTTGGACCTTGTAAATTTGAATTTGATTTATCAAGATATATATATAGGTTATTGCAAAATAATTATCAAAATTGTTCAATGTCCTAATGGTGTGGGGAGCATTTTGCTTTCATTGAGGTGAAGGGTTCAAATCCTAGAACCTTAAAAAAAATAGTTTTCCTCATTTATTTGGTTATGCAAAGGAGGGTAAAATAGACATTTGCAATTTTTAAATAATTAATTCTTTTTTCTTTTTAAAAAATTTGGTCAAAGGCCATCTAAACAAAAACTTTTCTGTGATGGCTATTCCAACTCATTTCCCCATATTGGGCCTTGGCAATCCGAATTTTCTCACTCATGACTTGGGATCGGGGTCCGGATGCTCGCCCAAATCACTTCACCTTCACCATCGTCGCCCGAGTCATAGCTTCTACCCCTGAACACTTTGGCATGGGGAAAACCCTTCATGAATACGTCATTAAAGCTAGGGTGATGTTGGAAAAACGTTGTTGTTGAGACTGCAATTACGGATATGTATGCAAAATGTGGGGATGTAGAATGTGCTCACAAGCTGTTTGATGAAATATTTTCATGAAATTTGGTTACTTGAAACGCTACGTTAGCTGGGTTTGTACAAAATGGGATGGAGAAAATTGGGTTGGAGTTATTTGTTAGAATGAAGTGTTTGGAGAATTGCTTTCCTGACGAATGTGCTGTTTCAACCGCTTATCAGCTTGTGCCAACGTTCAAGACTTGATTTTTGGATTGTAGATTCATGGTTATGCGATTGTAAGTGTGTTCTATTCGAATTGCTTGAACTCGATTGCTCTTATGTACTTTTCTTGCGGTCAAGTAAACTCTGCTGCGAAGGTTTTGAGTGGAGTAGAAGGAGATGTTGCTTCAAAGATGATAAAAATTAGAGGATGTGTTTATAATCAAAGAAACATCGAGGTATTGAAGCATTTTTGTTTAGAAAAGAATCGTGCTAAGATATTCTATTTGGATTACACTATTTAATTTGAATCTACTAGTGCTCGCCATGTACAAACTTCCAGTAAGGCTTTGCGGCTGAAGCGCCGTCGTAGGTTGATAAAGAATGGGTTGCCATCGCCACGAAAGTGCGGTTGCGATGATAAGGAGCTTCAAATTCTCACCACGTCCTACTTGGTGGTGATGGTGATGGTGAATGCACTGGAATTGGACGATGATGTTGCTGAATTAGAAGATGAAATGTGGGAGAAATTTTTCGATGCTTGTTTCTGGAGAAGTTCATCTCAAAGAAGTGAAACATAAAACAATAAATTAATCGTGTGAACAAAAAAAGAACTCAATAATTTTTCATTTTATTTTACTGTTGTAAATATGTTATCATTAATTTTTGATTTTTTCTCCTCGCGTTTGTATTTGTTGTGAAATTTGGGGCGATCTAATTTTTTAACCATTATGTCACTCAAAATGTCACTTTTTGAGCGTTCATGTAACTTTTTTTGAATTGTGTTATTTTTCTTTTTGAGCGTTCGTGTAACTTTTTTTGAATTGTGTTATTTTTCTAAGTTTTTGTCACCTTTTTTTTATTGTCACTTTTTTTGAATTATCACTTTTTTATTGGTGTTTTGTCGATGAACTCACTGAAAAATGCTTAACGCTGGAAAAAGAAGTGGGACGGTGGTTGTATCACTTTTTTCTGTAATTTTATTGAACTGATTGCAATGTTTTAATTAGTGTTGTCGCTTGTTTGAAACGCTTTTAAATTTTGTTTTTTTTAGTGTTTCACTTTTTTAATCTGTATAACTTCTTTTAATCTGTGTCACTTTTTTGGATTCGTCACTTTTTTAAAATTTGTCACTTTTTTGGATTTTGTCACTTTTTTTAGTGTTCATCACTTTTTTCAATCACATTATTGATTTCTATCACTTTTTTTAGTGACAAACATCAATTTTGAATAAAAGTGACATTGTATGTCATTTTAAAAAAAAAAAATGACACTTAACTTTAAAAAGTGACAGTGGATCACTTTTTCAGTGTCACTTTTTTTACTGTCACTTTTCCTATTAAAAAAAATGACAATTGATTTTACACTGTATTTTTACTTCCAAAATATGTTTCATATAATTTTTCAAAAGATACTTAATTTTAAGGGTATTTTTATAAGTTGCCCAAATGGATTTGGGTTTTGGGCCAGCCAATTTATCAAGCAATTACAAATATGGAGTTTGGGCCAACAGGTCATTTCATCATCACCCTTCAAGATCGAATGACATCATAGCCCAACAATTATCCGTCTTGATGTCAAGGGGATTGTAACACAAAGCAAGTAACCACTTGATATCGAAGTGTAACTCGCAAAAGAAAATTAACCAGTATCAATGTTTAACAATTTTAAAATGGATTATATTGAGATGGGATCTTTTCAAGAGAGACTTTCTCTTATTTCTATCACCGATAAAATCAGCATCTACAAACCTTTTAGTTATACTCCCTCGCTTAGCCCTTGTTTACTGTCATATCTAGTCCGGTACACACATGGCGTACATGATAGAACCCAATGCATTAGCATAGGATACTCTTTTCCATATATATAATATCATATTCAACCGTTGGATAATGTTCCTCTGTCAATTTAAAATGACTCACCAGTGGAAAAGAGACATGTTTTGATTCGTGCTTTGAAAATTTTAACAACACTTTTTTAATTTAAGTAGACGTTCTGGGGATGTCTCCTCTGTTGCTTTGGTATATTAATGTTACTAAGAGAATATTGACATTTCTTGCTGGATCTTTACCTCTTTATATAGGGTTCGACCTAGGTCCATGTGCCCACCGTCCATTTTGAAAAGATTTAGCCCATGTTTGAAACCTATTTTGAGGAGAATAGAAATTTTGAAATAGTGATTGATGTGAGAATGTGTGGTGGAAAAGTGATGAAAAGTTTTTGATTTGTGTGTAATATTATTTTATTTGAAAAATGTGTGGTTGAAATGAAAAAAAAGAATGAGAAAGAGAAATTAATGAGTGTCAAACGGGAGTTTAATTGGTTGGAGAATGGTTGCGATGGGTCATGATTATATCTAGATCGTAGACATGTACTTTAGACAATCATTACTTTCTGTTGATTGGTAGTTGGGGACAACACTATCACCCAAAGGAACACATTTTTAGTCATATCTTGATGATGTTTTAGATGACGTCTTCGCGGGCCAACCTACATGGATAGGCCTTGGATCGACCTTCTGTGTTGACTTGGCTGGCTTCTTCGACGAAAATGGCTCATTTGATCAAGTCAAGGTGACACCTAATTGATTCGAAATGGATTTTCAATTCGACACCCACAATGATAGAAATAATATCAAACCTACTAAGAGATTTTAATTTATAGATAAACTAAGCCCCATATTTGATAGTCATTATTTGAAAAAATTAGGGTCGGTTCTCTTTACCTTTTTCAAGCCGTTTTCTGTTTTTGATTTTTCAAAACAGTGAAAAAACTCGTTCTCTTTCCTATTTTCGAAAACGCGTTTTTGAAAATAAGTTAACAATTTACAAAGAGAATTCAAAAAATAAATTTGTTGTTTTGAGTGTTTTCAATTATAATCAAACCAAATTTTTCAAAACGCGTTTTTAGTGTTTTCAAAATGCCAAAAAGAATAAGTTTTCAACAATTTTGAAACGGACATTCAAAATACAAAATCCAAAATGAATTCAAAAATCAAAACTCGAAACTGAAATATAAAGAGAACAACTCCTTAGAGTTTTGAATAGTGAGTTTTTTAAGGATGTGTAGTTAAAAAGTATGAAAATATTTTGGATTTATATGTAAAATAATTTATTGAGCAAATGTGTGACTAAAAATGAATATGAAAATTAAAAGAATTTTATTTTTAAAAGATGACAAACATGGGCTAAAACTGAAAAGGAAAACATTTCCATTGGAATCCGGTTCGACTTATAACAATCGCGATAAATCAGCTAATAAAAAATAGAAACCTTCAGAGCTAAGACTAGCAAGTTTTATTATGACTACTAGAAATAAATAATATATTTTTTCCACGTGAAAATAACGGGCTAAGCGGTCAAATTTAAAAGATTGTTAGTGCAAAAGTTGAGAAAATTACAAAAAATAACTCCATATTTGTTCAAAAAATATTAGTCCCTATTTGGTAGAAATTAAAATTTAAATCAAAATCAATAATTAATTTTAACAACATATTTCATATGACCCACAACTTTTCAACCACACGTCTCATCAACTTTTATCAAAATTCAGAAAAAATTCTGATTTTAATCTCCACCAAACGGGGGTTAGATAAGAAATCCTCACAAAACTATAGTCATGTTTGTTTCGTATTAAAATTAAATTTTAATCTAAATCAAAGTCAAATAATCAATATTAATCATATCTTTCATGAGTCCTACAACTTTTCAACCACACATTTCAAAAACTTCTATCACAATCTGCTAAAAATCTAATTTTAATCAACGCCAAACGCCCACTATGTTTGATTGTCGGATGTATGTAAAACTCATAATAATAATAATAATAAAACTCAATTTTCTATACTTGTATGGTAAGCATGAAAATGAACCTTGTATATCATATATGAAATGTTGTCATGTTGATAGAGGTCCACCTCCGTTAAATACATGTTGGGACAGTGACCTGCCCACGCGTATGCGACCCTACCATTAAAAAACCCTAATTTTCTCGGAAAAAACCAGAGACAGGGCTATAAAGAAAACAAAAACCTAAGATCCTCATTTGAATACTTGAGCATATTTAAACGTAGAAAAGCTATAACTTTCATAATGTTGATTTTCTTGTGCAAACTACTTTTCATTTTTCACCTGCTTTATTTTTTTCTTCTGTGTTTGATGTGTGATTCTCTTTGAGGTTTTTTTTTTTCTTATTTTTTTTTCTCCTTTTGCATCTTTCCTTTGTGTTCCTCCACTCGATGATTAATAGATTTCTTGGTTTTAATATTTGGATCTCCTTCCTCTCGTCATCATCAACTCTTTCTCTTTCTATCTCTCTATCTATGTGAAAAAGTAAAGGATGGATCTCATAAGATTTTCATAGACATTCTAAACAATTTCCGGGTTCACTTTTTGTTGCTCTGATATCATCGATAAGAGTGTAATTAATATTTGAATTTGATTTAGTAAACAAATAAATTTACAAGGAAGGAAAGATCGACCTATTATATATCTTTTTCTTCTTTCTTCAGCTCTGATGTTTATGCACAACAGGAATCAGCTATCAAGGAATGAAAGAATTGGAGGAAGAAGCAGCACAAGAAGCGATGATGAAGATGAAGAAAAAGACAACGTAGATGAGCCTTCTGTTGAGGTAGGCACTCGTAGGCCTAGAGGACGGCCTCCCGGATCCAAGAACAGACCTAAACCACCTATATATGTCACCCAGGATAGCCCTAACGCGCTTCGCAGCCATGTAATGGAAGTAGCTGGTGGCACTGATGTTGCGGAAAGCATAGCCCAGTTTGCGAGAAGGCGTCAACGCGGGGTGTGTGTGCTAAGTGGTAGTGGCTCAGTAGCCAACGTGACAATAAGACAGCCGGCTGCACCTAGTGCTGCTGTGGTACTTCAAGGGAGGTTTGAGATTTTGTCCTTAAATGGGGCTTTCCTGCCCGGTCCAGCCCCTCCGGGTGCGACTGGACTCACGGCGTACTTAGCTGGTGGTCAGGGCCAGGTGGTGGGTGGAAGTGTAATAGGGCCACTTGTTGCAGCAGGACCTGTTATGGTCATTGCTGCTACTTTTTCTAACGCGACATATGAAAGATTGCCTCTGGAAGAAGATGACGAAGCCGGTGGATCCAGCCAGGCTCAATTACCTGGAATTGGATCCAGTGGTGGGCAACATCAGCGCGGGATATCTGATCCTTCATCACTGTCAATGTACAATTTAACACCGAATTTGTTAACAAATGGTGGCCAATTGAATCATGATGCATATGCTTGGCCGGCACCACCCCGCCCTCCCTATTGATCCAGTCGGTTATCGTAAGTGATAGTCCAGATCACCTTTGTTTCTGAAAGCACGCACTACAAGAAGGCGGATATCAGAAAAGCCGAGACTGTAAATTGAAGAATCGTATATTCTAGGTTGTATTACATACGAGATAAGAAACCAGTTTATTTATACTTGAGAAAAGAAAGCATTATGCTTTATGTATATTAAAATTTTCTTTTCCGTCTATTATATGCTTAGATTAGTATAAAAATATTGTTTGCACAATCCTTCTCTTTTCATTCCACTATAATATTACTACTTGTAATTAAATATGACCTAAAAATTATAATTTTCCAAGGTCACATATCTAGGTCACCTTGGATTGCAGTTCTTCAACCTATATCTTAATTGACCTAATGAAATATAAGTCTTCCATTCACCTTAGACAGTATTTTATTCAATTCACAAGCAAATAAAAACATGTAGTTGGTTGTGCATGATGCATGCTAGATATATAAATAAATGGACAAGAAACTTCTAAACATTTTGGGTGACAGCTGACTGTATCCTGGTTTAGCCTGTATAGAATAATGAATAAATTACAGGTAGATTAACACCACAAACTATAAAGAGGAAACCTGCATCTTTGGGATAGAGGGTTAGGGTTTCAAGAATAAGTTGGGCAACTGTGTAGTTATAGATGGTTTTAAAGGGAAATTGAAGTGCTTCATGATTAGGGTTCCACTCAGATGTAGTTTCAAGAAAAATTGGAGGAATTTTATTTTGATAAGAAATTTTATAAGTAAAGGGGTATTAGTTAGAAAAACATGTTGGAATGATGCTAATTAAGTTTATGAAATTTAGATTTTATAATACCATGCTATCTTCTATCTAATGTCATAAAAGTATTCAATTAGTGCTGAAGTTTGTACGAAATTTCGCATTGTGACCTTATAAAAGTATTTTGCTCTCATTTAATCAATAATTTAGTGAAAGTAACAAGAAATTTGACGTGAAGCCCATAAAATGCTTATCTGGCCAAATGGGCGTCAATACAAATTGTTAATTGCATTGTTTTAAGTTAAAGGGGGTACCTTTGAGAAAATAATACAAATAGTAAATAAGGAAGTACTAATTCTCTTTAAAAGAAAATAAATTATAAAGGATAAATGTAAAACTGTAAAAAATGAAATGCTACTTTCCTTACAATGAGAAATAATGCAAGTAAAGACAAAAACATAATAAAAATAAAAAATCATACTCGAATGTTGGGCAGTCCATGTCTGTCAATCTGTACGAATGTCATAATATGTCGTGATAGGTCAGCTAGTCCATATATCTGATATTGCCCATGATCCCATGATCCTAAGCCTCTGTAGCAAGAGCATCTACAACCTGATTTCTCTCTCTGTAGATGTGGGAAATTGTGGCTCTGTCGAATAATACGATGTTTGTGATCTATCTGAGTATGCACTGAATAGCCCATGATCATTTTCTTCTAGTGATGTAGTGAATAGCCACATAGAATTTGACTCAATCTAAATGTCTAAAAGATCGAGTCCTCTTGCTAGTAGAATCCCATCAAGAATAGCTTTGAGCTTTGCCTCTAATATCATGCACGATCCATACGAAGTTGAAAAAGCCCTGATATAGTGTTATGCGTGATCCTTAATGAATCCTCCCCCGCTCACAATACCATCATTGACGCATCCATCAGTATTGATCTTGACGAATCCAACTAATGAAGTGCCCCACCAAACTAGAATAGGAAGAGATGGGGAAGGGAGAATAAAAGAAATATCAAATATGGGTGCAAATATCAAATCCCCTCACTAATGCACAGCTTGAAACAGTCCTTCCATATGAAGAAAAGAGATCATGCGATAGACCCTCCATATGATACGTCTGGCCACCATACGGATCTCCCTATGCTTTGCAACATTCCTCTCGGTCCATAGAAACGAAAATACCAGTAGAAGAATGATAGTGCGAATGTGTCCATAGCGAATATACTGTCCAGAATACCTCCATCTCTGGAATCTCTGTCTAACTTCCTCTTCAAAACTTATAGGTATTTGAAAAATATTCTCAAAATGTTGCCATACTGATCGAAGATGTTACTGCAGGTGAAAATATTACTGATAGTCTCGATCTTGAAACAATATTAGCAGCGGGAAGCCAAATGACATCTAATCCTTCTCTGAATAACCACATCTACTGGAATAATGTCGTACCATAGTCTCCAGAAGAAAAATAAGACAGTGATTGTCAAAATGGAGCTCCACAGTAATCGATATGAATCTTAATACTAGCGTTCCGAACGTACGAGCTTCCATGCAGACTTCATAACGAAAACTACCATTCGATGTATTTATCTAAACAATGCGACCCGGGGCATCTACACATAAATGTATAGTCTATATTTCCTCCGCCATAAAAGGAGAGAATACCTGTAATAAACATTCAATATCTCACCTAACATCATCATAAAAATTCTGCACCATTGCAAATGTGTGCTGCCATGTGGGAATAGGGAGGCCAACATAGTATCGCCCATCCAGCAATCATACTAGAAGAATATCTAACCTGCTCCAAGGTGTCATACAATGTGCGGCTTCGTTCAGGGCCTAACTAATTTCAGCATCTTCCAGTGGAAGAAGATGAGTGGGGAACTAATGTAAGTAAATGATGTGTCCCCGTACAATACTTACCCAATAAAAACGGGTCCCAAAGTGATCTTTGAGAACGGAACAACCACCAGAGTTTTATGAAAGAAATGTCCACCATATCTTGTAATCTCCTAAAGCCTAGACCACCTTCATTAGTAGAAAGACAAATCTCATTCCAGCTCCGTCAATATAACCGTCGCGCATGTTCTTTGGAGTCCCACAAGATTTGCGCAAAGATACTCTCAAATTTTTTTAGGACAGTCTTGGGGGCTGCATAGTCTAAAGAAGATGTAATGATATGGAAGAAAGACTAACCTTAACAAAGTAATACGGCCTCCAGGTCATAAAGCCCAACCTGAGATCCTATCCCTAGCCTTCTGAATAAGATCATCATAAATGAAGTTAGTCTTAATTCCCTTAAATAAGGAAACCCCCAGATAAGTGAAAGGGTGCCACTGGTATCAAAATTCAGTCAAAATCTCTAATCATCTTATCTGAATGATATATGCTCGTCTAGGTAGAATACGTATGCTCTTGTCCCTATTCATCAACTAACCAGAAACTCCCCTATAATGTTCCAAACAATCAAGAACCCTCATATTAGATTGTTTGACCATTGGCGAATATTATCATATCATCAGTAAATGAAAGTGTGAGATAAGAGTACTACCTCCATGTCTATAGCACATATTGGGATACTTCTAAAACCTCTGAGTGAGCAGGCGTGCGAATTAGTCTATAGCTATGATGAACAATGATGGCGAAATAGGATCACCCCGTCTGAGCCCTCGTAGGGAGGGAAAAAACCACATGGGCGGCCATTTAGTATTATAGAAAAACGACACTCTGAGATACATCGTATGACCCCATCGATCCATATTTGATCAAACCTGATTGTTGTTAAGATTTTCTAACACTAACCTGATAACTCAATAATAACTAACCAAGAAGAGGTGAATTAATTTTTGAAACTTTTTCAATAATTAGTCTCAAACTTATTTAATACACAAGATATAAATGCAAAGTGTAATACGAGAAGTAAATATGTAAATTCGATAACTTAATTCAAGTATGGATATAGTACAATATAAATAGAAATTTAAGGTAAAGTGCAATAATATAAAGATAACAAGCGAATTTAATGGGGTTCGATACACAATGTGTTCTATGTCTTCGTTACCAAAACTCTCCATCACGAGTAAGGTCAAATGTACTATAATGATAACTAATAAACAATGAGTACCAATCTTTAAGTGACTTATAATAAGGAGCACTTATACTTAAGTGACTTACAACAAGGAGCACTTATCATTAGGTGACTTACAACAAGGAACACATATCCTTAACAACAATCGAGTTTTCACAAGGCTCTCGAAACCACCAAAATGTAAGCGATAATTTTATAATTGAAAGAACTCTCTTAACAAATGATATAATCAAGTTAAGTATTAGAGAGTTAGGTTAACACTTCAATAGATAGGAAATAGTAAAGCTCAAGTGTTTATGATGTATACTTTAATGAATAATGGATAATGAAATAGTTTATATTTTGTATCAAAGTTTTCAATCTTATGATCTCTCTTAACAAATAATACAAATTAAGTATGAAAAGAGATTTACACTTCAATATAAGTGTTGGCAAAGAAAACTTCTATCAAGAATAAAGAATAGATGAGATTAAGAAAATTTCTTTGCAAAATAGAATTCTTGATGAGATAGATGAAATTAGATTGATCAATCAAGAATTTTTTTGTAATAAATGAAATAGGATGTAAAATCAAGTAAGCTTAATGATTTTCAATAAATATGCTCTCTTAATTGCTCTTATAAGTTGTTGGAATTGAATGCAAAAAAGATGGTATTTATAGATCAAAAGATTGAAAATCAGGAAGTTTCGGTTGATGAATTTCGATCGACCGAAGTGTAAATATAGCCATTGTCAAACCGTTGAAGTTTCAACTGACACTTCGGTATACCGAAGTATATAGATTTTGAGATTTAATTTTTTTATATCAAAATGTTCATTTTTATATCATAAACATTTTTATACAAGTGATGAATTATGAAAAATAGTTCGAGCTTTATGCACTTGCTAAAAATCGATGAGTTAATACATTTACATATAAAATTGAAGTTTCGATAGACAATTTCTAAACTCTAATATTCAAAATTCTTATTCTTTTTGAGTCTCTTTTGATTGCTTGTTCTTCAACAGATGATGATTTGAATCTTTGAATGTTTAAAAAGATTTATTCATGAAAAACTCAAGAAATAAAACTTGTTAGAAACATAATTGTATTATTTATTATAATCAAAACAAGTGGAACTATATTGAATCATAGGTCAACATAACCCTCACTTAGTTACACAATCCATGTTGGGGTGGGGCTTATAAAATGAAGTACCTTTGAGAATCCACTTATTATAAGAAAAAACAAGGGAAAATTGCAGCTGCAATCCCAAACCTTTGAGTTTTTTTGCAAACTTTACATCAACCTTCAATTTGTGCCACCATAAATCCCAAACATTTGAAAAATTCGCACAAGAGGTCCTTTTGGACATAAACCGTCCAAATCACCGTTAGTCAACTTGTAAAATTAAAAAATGGGATATTTTGATCATTTAAAGGAGTGTCATTTTCGTCCATATAGTAATTTCCCTTTATAACAATAAATAAAAGAAAATAATACCATCTTCTTCAAACACCACACCCCCACTCACTCACCCACCCCGCTCCCCACCCTTCTTATACTTCACCAGCAAAAGGATTACAGAAATCGACAATGTAAAGGGTATTAATTGTTCTTCACCAGCATTCTAACTAAGCTCAAACTACTCACGACCAAAGTTGGGGAGACTGCCATGGCTGCAGCAGTCCTCAATAACGTGGCGGCGTGGATCTTGCTAGCCTTGTTTGTGGCAGTGGCCGGTGGCACCCACAGCCCCTTCGTTTCCATTTGGGTTCTTCTATCTGTGTTAGAATAAATGAGTCATCAGGTGGTCATGGATTATAGCCGTTGCTGCTAGCTGTACTGAATCCATTGTGCTCGCACTCCTTGAATTCAGGAGTGGAGAATATTTTTGTTTTACACTTGGCAATCATGTATAGGTGGTAGGAATATAAGGTTGTTAAATGTTTTCCATTGTACCGGATACTTTGCCTATATAAGAAGAATGTAAAGAAGAGATTCATTGAGCTGAAATAGAGAGGAATTTCATTCTTTTCACTTGGTATCAAAGCAGGGAAAATGGCTAACACCGAGTCTAGAGTCCAAGTTCCTGCAACTGAGTTCATCTCTTCTTCATGCACTCCCACAGAAGCTGCTGTGTTTCAGGTGTCACCTTTTGGAATGAATCTTACCCAAACACCTTCGATTAAGCTTGACAAAAATAATTTTTTGCTATGGCAAAATATGGTTATGCCTATAATTAAAGGCCACAACCTTGAAGGGTACCTGCTGGGAACTAAAGAATGTCCACCAGAATTCATTAGTGTCCGAACCGGTTTTGAAGGGGAAGAAGAAGCTATAAAGGGTTCACAGAACCCAGATTACAGTAGATGGATGTCCATCGACCAACTGTTGATGGGATGGCTGTATTCCTCCATGACTACTGAGATAGCAATGAGAGTCATGGAAGCTACTAGCTCAAACAAACTGTGGATTGCTGTCAAGGAGAGCTATGGCATAATGAACAAATCAAGGGTCACGTTTCTCACAGGGGAACTACAGAGGACCAGGAAAGGGTCAATGACCATGGACCAGTACCTCACCACCATAAAACAACTAGCTGATAAGTTACAAGTTGCTGGAAAGATAGTTGATCACAGTAACCTTGTGACTCAAGTTCTTGCAGGGCTGGGTGAAGAATACACACCCATTATGGTGCAAGTTAATAGCAGGGAAAGCATTTCTTAGTATGAACTCCCATTAGTCCTTATGACCTTTGAAAGTCGACTGGAACATCTCAGTCAAGTCAAGAACAGTTTGGCTTCGTTCAACATAACTCACTCAAGTGTGCAGCTGGCCTAGAGATCTGGATCAGGTGGTGGAAGGTTTTCTAGAACTAGTGCTAGTGGGAGATTTGCAAACTTCAGAGGAAGAGCAAGTGAGGTTCGAGGTCCTACCCAAATCTGTGGGTTAAACAACCATACAGCAAGCTGGTGTTACAACAGGTTCAATGAGAAGTGTATGGGAACTAGACCTAGCAATCAGACCTACCAAAACAACCCAACTGCAGCCTATATAGCCTCACCTAGCACGATTGATGATGTAACCTGGTTTGTTGATTCTGGAGCAAGCACACATGTAACATTTGATAAAGGCAATCTGACCAATGCAAAGAAATATGGAGGTAAGGAGAGATTGTTAGTAGGTAATGGTAACTCACTACACATTGCTCACACTGGAGAAAACAATATCTGCACACTGAATAACAAATCCATTGCCTTGAATAGAATCTTACATGTGTCTGCTATCAAGAAAAATCTAATTAGTGTTTCTCAACTAACAAATGATAACTGTGTTTTCATGGAATTTTATCATGATTGCTGTGTTGTGAAGGACCTGGAAATGAAGAAGACATTGCTGCAAGGGACGCTTAGAGGTGGATTGTATCAGCTGAAGTTATCGAGTCTCAGTTATCGACCTACTGTCCAAGAGTCAACCAATCAGAATAACATCAGCTTCACAAATTTTTCTATTAGTTCAAGTTGTCAAGAGTCTAGCAAAAATGTCAAGCTATCTGAGTCCCAGGTAGAAGTATGGCATAGGAGATTAGGTCACCCTTCGAGTCTTGTATTGAATCAAAATTTGAAGTCATATAATAGAGTCACAAAAGCTAATGAAAACCTTAAGTTTTGTGAAGCCTGTCAGTTTGGAAAGTCTCACACATTACCTTTTCATCTATCCTAATCACAAGCCTCTGATGTTTTGGAACTCATACATTCAGACGTTTGGGGACCAGTACCAATAGGTTCTACCTTAGGCTTTAGGTTTTATATCACTTTTATTGATGATCACAGTAGGTTCACCTGGATAAGACCCTATGACACACAAATCTGAGGTACCCAACATCTTCATTCAATTCAAAAAATTGGTAGAAAATAAGTTTGAAAGGAAGATAAAGATCCTCCAAACAGACGGTGGAAGTGAATATAGAAAGATAGAACAAATTGCCAAAGAACTAGGAATTGAACTTAGAATGTCCTGCCCTTATACATCAGCACAGAATGGCAGGGCAGAAAAAAAGCACAGACATATTACCGAAACAGGATTAACCATCTTGGCCCAAGCACAAATGCCCTTACATTATTGGTGGGAAGCCTTCAAAGCTGCTACCTTCCTGATAAATCAACTACAATCTCCCATATTACATCATAAATCCCCATTCCAGACTCTCTATAAAAAAAGGATTTTGATTACAAAACGTTAAAAACCTTTGGCTGCACCTGCTACCCCTACTTGAGACCCTATTAAAGGCACAAATTCGATTTCCACTCTCAAATGTGTGTATTCTTTGGGTATAATGATTCATTTAAGAGATATAAATGCCTAAGCCAGACTGGTAGAACCTATGTTTCAAGGCACGTGGTGTTCAATGAGTCAGAATTTTCTTTCAAAACAGGCTTTTCTAAATAGATATGCTCAACCACAGGCCTTAGACAAAATCATCACCTATCTCCCAGTTGAGACTGAACCAAATCACACCAAAATGTCCTATAGTAAGGTTGATACAATTGATCCTACTGTCTCAAATGCTGCAGGGTCCTTCAACAGAACCTTACAACATGAGTCTGAAGAATGAGTAAATGCTGATGACAGAATTCAGGGAACTGAAATGACAGATGAGGATATTGAAATGGTTCAAGGAACCCCTATTAATGCTGAAGCTTTAGACTCTCAGCAAGGTGAAAATGATGAACTGGGAGATGGTATTGAACCTGGAATTGAAGATGTCACACAAGGAAGAAGACATCATATGATCACCAGAAGCAAGTTACGTATTTTCAAACTAAAAACTTATGTCTGTCTAGATCGAACCTGTGAAAATGAACCTTAAAGTGTTGATGAAGCATTGATGAGTAGCAACTGGAAAAGGGCAATGCAAGAAGAGTATGATGCATTGGAGCGGAATAAAACGTGGAAACTTGTGCCTCCAGAACCAGGGATCAAGATAATTGGAAGTAAATGGGTATATAAACTAAAGTGTGATTCAGAAGGCAAAATTTAGAGGCATAAAGCGAGGCTCGTTGCAAAAGGATTCTTGCAAACTCCTGGAGTGGATTTCAGTGAGACATTCAGCCTAGTTATCAAGGCTTCAACACTTAAAATTATACTTACACTTGCTGTTTGGGGAGACTGGAAAATCGGGTAAGTAGATGTAAACAACGCAATCCTGAATGGCAAGCTTGAGGAGGAAGTATATATGGATTAGCCCGAAGGCTTTGTAGATAAGAAAAATCCTGGTTTTGTATACAAGTTAGAGAAAGCACTATATGGACTAAGGCAAGCCCCAAGAGCATGGCATGAGGAGCTAAGAAGAACGCTGTTGCAATGGAGATTCAGGCAATCAAAGACTGATAATTCGTTGTTCTTTCTGATGGATGAAATGAGTGTAATTTTTGCACTGATATAGGTTGATGACATAATTGTGACATAAAACAATGGCAAAAAGATACAATCATTTATTGATAAACTGAATAAGTGTTTTGCACTTAAGGATATGGGATATCTTAATCAATTCCTAGGCATTGAAGTGAGAAGAACCGAAATATGGCTGCATCTAACTCAGACAAAGTATGTAACTGATCTACTTAAGAAGTTTGGCTATGAGAATCTAAAACCAAGCCTGAGACCCATGGTCGTTGGGAAACAAGTCTCAAAGGCTGAGGGAGAGTTGATGAAAGATCCCACACTTTACAGAAGTGCGGTTGGTGGATTACAATACTTAGCATACACAAGGCCAGATATCACTTATGCAGTGAACAAAATGAGCCAATTTCTTCAGTCACCCACTGATATTCACTGGAAGACACTCAAGAGAATTTTTCGATATCTCAAAGGAACGATATGTTACGGACTTGCCATCAAGAAGAGTGATAGCTTGGAAATAACAGCTTTTACAGATTCAGATTGGGCTTCATGCCCTGATGATAGAAGTTCCATTGCTGGGTATTGTGTGTATCTTGGGGACAACCTTATATCGTGGCGGTCCGAGAAGCAGCAGGTAGTCGCCAGGTCCAACACGGAGGCTGAATATAGAGCACTGGCTCACACTGCAGCAGAAGTCACCTGGATTCAATCATTGCTTGAAGAACTGAGTATATCATAGGAAATAACTCCAAAGGTTTGGTGTGACAACCTGAGTGCTAGTGCACTTGCTTCAAATCCGGTATATCACGCTCGCACTAAGCATATCGAGTTGGATGTCCACTTTGTCAGAGACAAAGTTCTGAGGAAGGAACTAGAGATTCACTATGTGCCATCTTCAGACCAAATTGCAGACGTATTGACAAAACCTCTTTCTCATTCAAGATTTCTATTCTTTAGGGACAAGCTTGGAGTGGTCGAAACACACTCCACCTTGAGATGGGGTGTTAGAATAAATGAGTCATCAGGTGGTCCAGGAATATAGTCGTTGCTGCTAGCTGTACTAAATCCATTGTGCTCGCACTCCTTGAATTCAGGAGTGGAGAATATTTTTGTTTTACACTTGGCAATCATGTATAGGTGGTAGGAATATAAGGTTGTTAAATGTTTTCCATTGTATCAGATACTTTGCCTATATAAGGAGAATGTAAAGAGGAGATTCATTAAGCTGAAATAGAGAGGAATTTCATTATTTTCACTATCTGGTCTTGCATTTGTCGGTTTCATGATAGTAGTTGTCTGGCCAGTGATGAACTGGGTGGCAATAAAATGCTTGTCTGACCATAACATTGTCGACGAGGGCTATACATGCTTAACCTTGGTTGCAGTTATGGTTTCCGGGTTTTTGACTGATCTCATAGGAAGCCTAACATTTGTGGTGTTTTAAGAGCTTATAAGCTAGTGTGACGGCTTAGGAAGGAGCTTTCCATTTATGTTATCAGACGAAAAGATATAGAAGACCAAAAAAAAAAAAAAAAAAAGACGAAGAAGATGAAGAACAAACATTTATTCTACATTTTGATTGTCACAACTCAACATAAACAATACACTTCACAGATTCAGCATTACTTCCACTAATTGAGTGATCATTTGTGTAAAGTTAATTAACTCCTGTGATTAAATTTAAACGAGACAACAAAAAAATTTAATGATAAACATGAAATTTCAAACAAACTTGAATAACTCGTATGCCAAGTTAACTCTAAGGGTAATTTACATTTATTGTGGGAGAGAACCTATCTTGTAAATGCTACCTACTAACAAACTTCAAACTTTTATTTAAACTTTAAAATACTAGTAGACTAAAAGTTCACATGGCATGGATTATGATTCATAACTACAATTGGACTTTGTGGGTCTAAAGTAACTTCATTTATTGCTTACAAAAATTTTGTTAGTACCTTGTAGCTCAAAAGTTTTGTAAATTACTAAACAAATACTTTTTAAGTCCATGTTTGGTAGTAATTAAAATTAAAATTTTAATATAAATCAAAGTCAAAAATCAATTTTAATCTCATATTTCACAGGTTTTATAACTTTTTAACCACACATTTTATAAACATTTATCAAAATCTACTACCCACAAGTTGGGAAATTGGGTGCTTGTTTGGCTAAGCTTAAAAATTTACTTATAGTAAATAAGAAAATAAATATTTTGTGTTGGTTAAGAGTTGGGTTGCTTATTTCAAAAGTAAATTTCATAACAATTACTTTTTTCACTTATAAGTAATAAAATATTAATGACTTGCACATATATTTAGCCCATATTTGATTCAACTAGAAAATTTGATTAAAATGTAAGTCAAAGTTAACAATTAAATTTATTCATACACTTTAGATGATCCGTACAACTTTTCAATCAGATTTCATCAATTTTTATCAAAATCTACTAAGAATATAATTTTTATATCAAAAAGTGGTTTAGTCCATGTATAAAATCTGAAAAAATGATTAAAATGTAAGTCAAAATCAAAAATTAATTTTAATCACGTATTTATAAGATTCGCAACTTTTCAACTACACATTTTATCTGCTTTTATCAACATACACTAAAAATCTGATTTTTTTTTTTTTTTATCTAAATCGATAAAACAATTGATACATCTTGATTCCTCAACTCAATTGGCAGTACTTCTAAAGTCCACTTCTTCCTCACACTACGAGTGAAGGGGAAAAGGTAAAGACTAACATTGAAACAGCCCAAACGAGACTTACTATATCTGTGTGAGTTATGTCCCCCGTCTCTATAAATATGAAGGAATTATTCCACTATTTCTTATTAATATTAGTGGAATCAATTGTGAAGAGTCAAAAAGGGATTTAGAGGGCCTAGAAACAAAAGTTGATTATAATGTTCCATTTGAATAGTTAAATAGTCTATTAAAAACAAAAGGGTATAGGAGCTGATTTTAATTTGTTCAATTGCTTCGCCCCAAATAACATTTAGGGTGGGTTTGATTGGTTTTAATTTTCATTAAAAAATGTCATTTTTCTACCTTGTTTCAATTTTTTTTTATGGAAAATATTTTTCAACTTTTAGTCATGTGACAATATTTTCTTAAAAAAACAAGAAAAATATTTTCTTTATGGAGTAGAGATTTTTATTTTTCAGGTAATTCACTATCTTTTTCTCTTTTATCTATCAACTCTTTCTCATCTAACCACCAATAAAAAAAAATGAACAAATATGATATTTTTAGGTTAAAAACTAATCAATAAAACACATTTAATTAATAATTTTCATACAAAATTGTCTAAATTTTTTCTTTCTTTCCATGCAAATTTCATACTCATAATCAAATGCACCGTTTTCTTTTCCGGCATAACCTAAGAAAATAAGGCCCATGTTTATGAGGTAACAATTCACTTTTGTGATGAAGAATTATTCGTAACACTAAGCTCCGGTTTAGTTTGGTTAAAAATCAAATTTTAATAAGCCCCTATTTGGTGCACATTATTTTCAAAAGAATGCATTTTTTTTGGTTGATATGATGGGGAATATGTGGTTGAAAAATAAGGAAAAGTTAATGATGTGATGAAAATTATTATTTTATTGAAAAATGTGTGGTTGAAAATGAGTAGAAGAATGAAAATGAAAAAATAATGTGGATCAAACAGTGGCTAAATTTGATAAAAGTTAATAAAATATGTGATTGAAATGTTAATAAAAATTATGAATTTCAATGATGGTAGGATTGAAAATGGATTTAGAAAGAAAAAAAATGAATTAAAAAAAGAAGAAGCCAAAACCTAAATGGTGCTAGAGGTGCGGACTCTTCACATTAATTCGCGTGTTATGCCTAATTAATTTTAATAAACAATGATCAACAACTTGATGGGGCCGTTTTAAGTTTCAATTATTACGACTTTCCTATTAAAATAACCTCCATTCATTGCCAATGACCAATTGTTTCCCCCTCTTGTTTACATTTGCTTTAATTCCAAGTGCAAGCACGGTTTCCACTTGTTTAATCACTTCATGCTTAAATAGTTAGTCCATGTTTGTCTCTCATTCCTCAATTTTTTTTTTTTTTTTTTTCTAAAACTCATTTTCAATTACACATTCTCATAATAAATATTTTGAACATGAACTCATATTTTTTTTCCTAATTTTTAACTACACATTCTCTAGAAAAACCACAATTGCAAAGTTTAATTTCCACAAAAACTTTTTAATGGACATCATACTGGGCTTAGCATAGGAATAATGTCATTTAACTCAATTGTGCTCAACACAACCATTCATGTTAGTATCTAAATCATTTTCTCATCAAAATTATACCACGATTTCATAACTAATAATGACAATAAAAAGCCAACGAAAAGTGTATTGAATCTTGATGCTTCCAAAAACTTGTACTTGAATAAACTCAAACTGGAAGGTTGAGCTCCGCCTGAGCTGATCTTCAATACCTGAAACAAATGCATCGAGGTGTGTCATCATCGCTCCTCCAATGCTTAAATCAGAAAATTGTGAAAGAGAATTTATGCGGAATACTATGAAAAACGTACCATAATAATAAGGATGGGTCATGTATTTATAGATGTTGAAGGTAGAGTCCTAGAAGGACTCAACATCATGTAGTTCTTTTCCTAGTTATTTAAGGTGTTTGTGTCGTGTTAGAAATGCACAATTTGAGTTAGGGTTAAATTTGTAATAAGTTAGGGGTTTGTGTTTAAATATGACTAGAATTTCTAAGAAACGTGCGATATGATCAAGGGGACGTGAGTGAGTTCTTAAACTCAACCTAGTTTTGGCCTCGAACTTGGAAATAGCCCAATAACATTGGGCTAAGGTCTGGCCAATGAGCTCGAGCTCGGGTCGGACATCATCACAGTTGGGTCTAGCGTAATTGAAGTGGACTGAGTTCGGGCGATGAGATCGAACTCGGGCTTACGGCATTAATACGTATCAAATCCAATAAACCCATGAATGCCAAAACAATCATAACATTAAAGGAATATTTGCTTGTGGGGGACTAATATTGAAAGAAATAAGATAAGTTTGGCTTTCTTTTTATAATCCCTTGTTTGGTATAAAGAGTATAATTCAAATTTTAATCTAAATTAAGTAATTAATTAATTTTATTCACATATTTTATGGAATTCACAATTTTTCAACAATACATTTTATTAACTTTTTTTTCAAAATCCACTAAAAATCTAATTTTAATCCACTGAAAAAGATTAAATATACTAAAAGTACACATCATTTATAGAATATAAGATATCTTGTTTATAATACATTATTCTTGTTAGTGGAAGCCATTAAGATAAAGAAAGTGATAGGTAATCAAGAATTTGAAATCGAGGATGTTTGTTGACTAATTCTTGATGAGATTTTCAAAAATTTAAGAATAGTTCAACATAGAAATTTTTATCCTTGACTATTGTACTCTTTTTGATGCAATAAAATTTTAGCCAAATAAAAAATTCTAAAGACATCCGTGAAAAGTTCAATTTAATATGGTTGGGCAAGAAAAAGAATCGTCTAATATAGGGGTGTCAACGAGTTGAGTCAAAACTTTTTGGCTCCGCCTCGGCTCGAATACAAATATTTCAAGTTTTTTTTTGCCTGATTCGAGTCGAGCAAAAGCTCAGCCAAAAAAATTAGGCTCGACCCAAGCTTTCGGGCCAAGCCGATTTATTTATTTTTAAATCGTGACAAATCAATTTTTTTTTAAAGAATTTAAAATTTGTGCAATTTATACGTATTATAAATAATAACTAAATATTAACATATAAAAAAAATGAGAAAATTATCTAAAACCTTTCTTTTCAAGATTACAATTCAAAAAAAAAAGGTGAATTTTACAATTCAAAAATCAAGTGGTAATATAGTTTTAATAAAAATTTATTATAACCCGCCATCCACCCCCCACCCCCAACCCCAACCCAACCCAACCCAAATTTTCAATCCCGACACCCCCAATTCATTTCTCTTTCTCTCTCCCCCTCCACTCTTCTCTCTCTATCCCCCATTATTGTCGCCTGCAATCCAAACCCTCTTACCCCCACCACCGATGAAGATGCCAGAGAAAAGGGAGCATCGATGTATCCTCTAGAGCTGGAAAGAGCCTTTACCGGTGATTGGTTTACAATTCAGTTTTCTCAATCTCAATCGATCCATACCATCTTCCTTCTCGATCTTCACAAATTTTCCCTTATTATCCACTACGACTTCTTCATCACTCATGCTTCCTTCAATTTCCCTCAAGAGGAGCTCAGTTTCGACTAGTAGTTTAGGTTTCAAGAATGATATTCCAAGAATTTCCCTCAAGAATTTGGATAGAAGAGGTAGGGTTTTCACGGGCGTTGCTGTTGGATCTCAATCCACTGTTGTTGACGAAGCGCTCTTCAAAGACTATAAGCCCTCCCATGCTTTCCTTTTTCCTGGGCAGGTCATTTTTTTTGTTCATTTTTTCGTAAAATTAGTGTATGATTTAAAGTAGTACATCTCAATGTTGATAATACCCATAATACTCATAATATATGGTCTTTTAGCAAGGGCGAGAAAGCTGGAGGCTGGATACTGCCCATTTATATTATTATCATTTTAAAACCTGCTCTTTTAGGTATAACATATAATAATGTTGTTGACATCAAAAAATGAATTCAATAGATACGGGGCTCACTCTTGCCACGTTAAGTATGGATCAGGCGCGTTTATACCGGAATGGAATCGGTAGTCTGATTGGGATGGACGCGAAAGGCACTTTCTGGCATGAGACTAAAATGTTCGGACCTCGACGATTTGATTACAACGATATTCGCACTATCAACGAATATCCAATCGATTTTCCATATTAAATCTCTCTTTTTATGACGGAATATGTGGAAGGATAGATATGATATAAAATCATAACACGTTTGTAATAGAATCTCGATGTATTTGCGATTATATTTTTCGATTCATATGTCAAGAACGAAGTATGTAAAATCTTATAAGAAAATGTCACAAGGTGAATATATTTCGTGTTTTCTCCACTGATACAGATGCCAACCCCCTTTCCATACAAAGATAAGCTATTTATACTACTCCGACCGACATGGTGGTCGTTGGATCCAATCCACGTGGCTACATCTCATAGGCCCATACTTCACATTACTGTTAATTCGTTACAATCAATATTTGATAAAGGGTCAGCCACCCTACACAATATAGCCTGACATACGAACATAGTATTATTACATGTCCCATCAATCACTTCTAAAAGATCTCCAGATCCATAGATAGGTAGCAACGGATTCCGCTGGATCAAGGTCAGCCTTCGTTGAAGAGATTCCCGTATTAGGGGCATTGGATATCTTCGTCGAGTTTATGTGCAGGGCTATGGGAGCTTCGGTGCTGGTACATAAGGAGCCTCTACATTTGTATGGAAGGGCTTCAAGTAGACCCCGATATTAAGGCTGAAGGGGCGCCAGTCGAACGGTGCTTCAGTTCTTGAAGGAGGCTCGGATAGCCATAACTTTAGTTGACTTTGGCCTTTTAACCTTTTCTGAAGGTCTTCCAACCGGTTCACCGTCAACTTAATTTTTGGGCGTGCGTTGCTGTCCACGTGGACATGTTGCTTTCGTGGCAGCTCAAGTAGATCGCTGATTAGGAACCTCTAATTTTGGAGGGTAACAATAGTCTCCCAAGTCTATGCATGGTTATTCATGTAATGCATGGACTTTCAAGTGCCGGGTGATCTTTTGAGGGAAAAAGGTTCGAACCTTTCGAGGTGACCCACTTGCTGAAAGCCCCTGTGCGTTTCTGAAGACTACAGGTCTGATCCACTTGTTTATGAGGTTCCATTCTCAATGTCCGGGATGAGTAATGTAACTGAAGTTCATGAACGAAGTTGGGAACGTCTGTTGCTGATAAAGCAGCCTCATATCGATATTTATAAGGTGTTCATTATTATTATTTTAAACCGTCTTTGCGAAACATGAGGAGTCCTTAAAGATGGTGCTTCAATGATTTGACGTTATTGGTTGTTTCCAAGGGATGACAATTATGATGGTGCAATTCTCAATACACGCCACTGCCGCCACATTTAATGCGTAATCATGGTTGTCTCTTCTGTTTCCCCTTTGTATCCCAGAGGCAAAAGGACGCGTGCATCAAACGCCTTAATCTGGACCCTTGAATTCGAAGCGTCTGGAGCAACATGTGGCTCTGATTTCATCCTCTAACAGTGTGGTTAGATGGTTTAGATCCTTGATCCAACGGCTGAGGTTGAATTCTTATGCCTATAAAAGGAAATCACCTTTAAGAAGAATTCTTTTCTTTCTACCTTTACGCGAATTCCGACTTATAAGCCTTCATCTTCTTCGATAATCCTTTGCTTCTGAGTTTCTTTTGGGCTTCCACCTGTTCTTTGAGGTTCCTTCCAAACTTTCTGTAAGTTTATTGAAGCGAGTCTCCTTTGTCGCATTCGTCATTTTCCATTTCCTAAGAAATTTTGTAAGTGTTGTGAGATCTCCCTTTTTTTATATTAATGGCTTCTTCTTCTTCTTCTTCTTCTTCTTCTTCTTAGGATAGTGCGGGGGTACACAGGCTATCTTTAATATCTTGCTGCCTTTCGAACAAACGGATCACATATTCATGTAGTGAAACTTTCTTTCGAGTACTGAAGGTTCGACTTAGAGATGATTAGTGCTAACTAAAATAAAACGTCAATCTGTTTGATCATGTAGATGTTACCTTTTTAGGCTCAACCCACAATAACTTAGACAGTGCGTGTACTTGAAGGTCACACATTCTTTAATTAGGAAACTCATCCGAAGTGGTAATAGGGGGTAGCACCTCTTTTGAGTTTGCCTGTGCGAAAGTTTCTTTTAACTTTTTGGGTTTCCGAGGCTACTGGGCCACTTGCCTATGTCAAGACCGCACTAGGGCTATTCACCCATTTCACTAAGATTGGAAGTAGTTGCTATGTAACATCCCAATCCCCCAATTCCAGGCATAGATATTCATGTTATGCATGAAGTTTGAGTAGCGAACTGGACTTGCTGGGGAAGGAGGGAAGATTTAATTATTTAAGGCTAGCTGACGTTGTAAGCCATTGTGAAGTAGAGACTGGTTCATTCCCGAGCCTACTAGTATACGCATATGATTCGATGGTCTCACGTGTTTTCCAGGTGACAGTTCAACTGAACCAACTTCCAATACACGCACAGCCGTATTGAATTAAATGTACAATGATGGTTAATTATTTGCTTGCGTGACTCCCAAGATTCATCCACATGCCAATGCCCTTTCGTGAGATACATGCGCCAATCTGGGGCGTTGATAAGAGAAACCGTTTGAATTCTAGGGCTCAGATTGTATGAAGATTTGGACGCATCTGATCATTAAGCCTTCGATCCGATGGCTGGGATTCATCTTGTTTCTCGTATAAAATCCAGAATCTTGTCATTTTGACACTTTACTTATTACATTTTTTCACCATTTTCTGAAAGTTTTCTGGCAACGAAGTTTAGAACATTCCCTTTTCATTGGTGATTGGATTCAAGGAATATTTCACAACACTTGAATAAATGGCACCCAAAAGGAGTATCCCAAGCCTGATATGGCCACAATTCTTAGTGCTATCTCCCAGAGATTTTCTTCAGAGGCTAGGCCAAGGTTAGAACACTTTATCAGGGATTCTTTCGAGAAGAACACATGGAGTGAGGTTTCTCAAGAAAATCAATTCACAACTGATAAGGGCAATGAAATAGCCAAAAATTCCTCAAAGAAAAGGAAATTGGCACCTATTGGGGGGTGTTTCGGTAGCTTCGGAACAACTGTGTCGTATGGGGAGAAGGTAGCTCCCAAGAAGCCTAAACTGCTGCAAGCTTCTATTAATACTGCAATTGAGGAGAAGCTTCGGGAGGTCAGTGATGACACTGAGGATACTACTTTAACTGCTGCGGAGGCTCCTCAAAGGATATTGGAGAGGACCCCAGGAAAGTCTGGGAACTTTCTGGGAAGACGTGATAGTCAAATTGCTTATACTGTGATAGAGATGTTGCCTACTGAGGTCCGGGGATGCCACCAAGGCTTTTAATAAGTTCTGGACTAAAAGGTGGCAAGACTATGTGGCTACTTACGACGCAGTGGACCTCACTACGACCCTGGTGAGCCAAAGTGCCAGGGCTTTTGGGATAGCCTTGGAATGTCAAGAGGTTTTGGCTGACATTCAGCAGAAGAACAGGGCCTCATTTGAAAAACTGAATGTCACAGAGGCTGAATTAAAGAGGGTCAAAGAAGAAGTTGATGAGTTAAGAGCTCAAAAAGCTGAAGGTGGGGCAAATTTAACCTCCACCATTTCTGCAATCGTAGCCATGAAGCTGGAGGTTCACGAATCACAATGTGAGTGGCCTCACTAACCAAGAAAGTGAAGACTTCAAACAACCATCAGAGGCTCACTACCGAGGCTTTGGAAAAGGTGAGCGCCCAGTTACATGTTACTGACGCTGAACTGAGAAGGGTTAAAGCCGAAGCTGATGAGTTGGAGGCTCAAAAAGTTGAAGATGAGGCAAGGTTAGCCTCCGCCCTTTCTGAAATCGAAGTTATGAAGCTGGAAGTTCACGAATCACAAGGTAAAGTGGCTTCGTTGACCAAGAAATTGGAGACCTCCAACGACCATCAAAGGCTTACCGCTGATGCTCTGGAGAAGGCAAATGTTCAGCTAAATGCCAGTAGGAATGCCCAGGATTTCATGGACCTGAAGCTATTACTAGAGTGAGGGCCAATTTTTCCATGTCAGGATATCGTGTTTATGCTGCAACTAATGCCTTACTGACATAGTATACTAGCAGCTGATGACTATTTTCCTCCCTTATCAATACTGAACTCAGAGCCCTTGAGGTTATTACTAAGTATATGTGCAACACCTCTTGGTCCTTTGGTTTGAAGATGAGAGATGCCTGACCTAGGTGCTTCTTCAGCCCTTGCAGAGCCAACTCACATTCTTTGTCCGTTCGAACTTGTTCCGTCCTTTGAGAATTTGGAAGAAAGGTAGACACTTGTCTGTTTCTTTAGAAATGAAACGATTCAGGGCTACAACTTGTCCAGTGAGGCTCTACACCTCTTTTGGCTAATGAGGCGACCTCATTTCAATCAAAGCTCTGACCTTTTCAGGATTCGCTTCTATCAGGTTTTAGTTGATTTTGTAATTGGTTATTCTGTAGACAAAAGGACTTAAATTGATTGTTGATGAAAGTTCAAGGAGTAATGTACAAATATGTTAAAAGTTAGTTAAATAGATCCAGGGTTTCGAGTTTGGAACAAAGGAGAAAACGACGCAGATTTTCGCTGGACTATCGCCGGGTTATGGCTCGAACTGCAAAACAGAAATACTGTCGCTGGATCGTCGCTCCTCATTCGCTCGAGCGACACCCTGTCGCTCAACTGTCACTAGCCTCTTGCTCGAGCGACAACTTTATACGAAAAATTTTATTTTCGCGTTTTAAAGGCTTTTTTCCTAGCCCATGATTTTCTTGACCTACCTATATATATTCTAAAGCTACAGAACGAGAATCCTAAGGTTAAATAATAAGCAAACATTATGCTGTCAATTTTCTTTCATCCTTGAAGCTTTCAATCTTCATGTTTCTTTGAGATTCGTTCTTGTTAGTCAGAAAAATATCGAATCTAATATCCAAATACCAAACTGCTACTTCCTACATATTGGTCAGAGAGTGCTGAAGATCAAGGAAGGCAACTGGAGTTCTAGTCTATGAAGAACGAGTTGTTCTTCGTGATCCACATGAGAGACGATTTTACCAAGCTAGGCGCTGCTGCATGATAGCGGAGTTCCGAAGAGCTTCGGTTATTGCCTTTGGAATTGGTGCAGGGAAGCACAGAATTCAGGAGAGCTGTTGAAACTACAGTCAGAAGATCAGATAGTTCATGTTGTCATCTAGTCTGGTAGACTATAAGTGCTGAATGGTTTATAGTGGATTGACTAGAAAAGTGCTCAAAGTGTTTCTCAGTTGGGTTTCTCCGTGAACAATTCGTGTGTTCTTTACTGATTTATATTTTACTGTTTATTACATTCTAACTGCAGTTGAAACTAGAGCGTGTGTTCTTTACTGATTTTGCCTCTTGGGATGATGCTATCTCCCGTGAAGCCATATAAGGAGGAACTCATTGGGGTTAGTTCATGGTCTATCTTCATCTTGTCAAAGGTTGTGCCAAATATGATGTTGTCCGAACTTTCATTATCTGCTAACATCCTCTTCAGGCCATTGCGAGCCACAACGGCCCTTATTACTAAAGCGTCACAGTGTGGATAATGTATTCCCACTGTATCCTCTTGTGTAAAAGTGATTGGAGGGACTGCTCTTCCATTCGAAGATTGGATCACTATGTAGCTGGTCATGGTCGGGTCACCTACTTCTCTAGCATATTTCATTTGAGAGTTTCTGGACTCTCCTCCGACATGGGGTCCACCGATGATGGTGTCAATTTCTCGAACATGATCATGTTTGTTATTTGGTGGGGAACCTCGCCTTTGTCTTTGAACGTCTCTAGGCCTTCCACTGTCATTTTCCCTTCTTCATGGAAGGTCGTCCCTATTGGGTCGACATTGTTTATTGTTTAGAGGCTGTTGATTAGGCCTACTTGGTAGGTTTCTTAGGGGACGTCTTGCAACGTCACGACAATTTTTCATTAGATGTCCGTAAGACTGGTGATAAGTGCAATATTGTGATGCTTCATCCCTATTTCTAGGTTCAACCCCTCTTCCCCTGCCTCAGCTCCTTGGTTGGCACCTTGGGTTGGCTAAACATTGATGCGTTATAGCACCAATATTGACTTTCTCATAGGCTAGGGTTGACACCATACTAAGTGTTGCTGCAGCGAGTTCTTGTCCGTGGTTCATTGGAGCTTAACTATTCATCAAATGGAAAGTATGGCCTCTTCCACTTTGCATTTGTAGAGGTGGCAGACCTTGGCTTGCCCTGTTTTTGTGATCTTTTAACTCTTCATTAAGTATCTCTCTCCTTATCATTTCTAGCAAGGTGTCGTAAGTGGTAGGATCCTTGTTCTGCACACCTCTCTAGAAAAGAGAGTTCATGTCCAACCCTCATCTGAGGGCAGTTAAGGCTTCTCTATACTTGACTTGTACGCAGTACGTTATCTCATCAGTAAGCGTAAAATGAAATTTTTCAAAGATTCACCTTGTTGCTGCCTCATATCCTGCAATCTTTGGATGAGTCTTTCTCATTCCTTGCTGGTTGCAAAGCATTTTAAGAAAGCTTTCTTGAACTCAGGTCAACTTCGGATGCTCCCCTCTGGTAGCCTGGTGTACCAAGTTTCCGCTCCTCCACTTAAGGTCAAGTAGAATGCTCTATACTTCATGGCTGGGATAACCCCTTTCAGATTCATATGAGTCTTATAATTGTTCATATGCTTCGCAGGGTCACCTTTCCCATCATACTTTGGGATTTTAGGGTATGTGAAGTCGTTTAACATTGGAGCATTTCTTATAGCTTCGGAGAAAAGAGAATGTTCGTCATCATCATCTTGATCACAGGATCTTTGTGGCCCTTCCGAATCCTCATCTTCTCTTTGGATAGCTTGGAGAGGTAACTGGGAAGTTCCTGCTTCATTCCTAGCCTGGTCTCGCCTCTCGCACCTATTTCTAAGGGGTTGAACCGGAGGCTCTTTATGGTACATGGGTTGGTCCTCGTTTGGATGAGGTTCTTGTTGCCTATTCCTAGGTATTGAAGAAGTACAGTCATGCCTATTTCTAGGTGTATGTGGTCCTATCCTATCAAAAACACTTGCAGACCTCTGAGGCCTATCTCCAGGCTCATGATTCGGAGAAAAACCGAATGGAACCTCAGGTGGCATTCCTACAACGTAATTGGTCGATGAATCATCAATCTCTCTTTCCCAAGGAGCTTCCATTCCTACAAAACGACGCCCAACCTATTGACTCTGGGCCTTATTTTTGCCTTGGTAAAATGCCGGAGCTTTGGTGAATACATCTATGGGGGAAGTATGTTGAGGAGCCTGTTAGCCTCATTGCCCTTGTATGTTCATCAGCATTTCTTGCATGACTTGGTTCCGTTGAGTGATATTTCTCATGTTGGTAGCCATCATTGCCATTTCCCTAGTAAGTCTGGCTGTGACACTGTTTTCGCCCCTGGAACCTCCTCATCTGCGCATTGAAGATCATGGGTGGACTGCTGGGGTAGCGTGCGAGGGATCCCCTTCTTCAGGGTATTCCCTCGTTCTCCTTGGGGCATTTTCGTCAGTAGAACTCATCTTTTGATTGTTTAACAAGCTGTTTTGTCCCTTTTCTCAAGGGTGTCAAGTTTTCAGTCGTTCCTTTTTCAAGGATAAGAACCTTCTTTCGCCAAATCTCTACAGACGTAATATGGCTTTTCTCTCACGTGTTTTTGGCGGTTTAATGTAAGAACCTCCCACAGACGATGCCAACCTGTTGACCTCAAAAAATGAACTCAACAGATATCGGGCCCACTCTTGCTACATCAAGTACGGATCCAGCGCGTTTATACCGGAATGGAATCGATAGTCTAGCTGGGATGAACGCGGGAGGCACTTTCCGGCAAGAGACTAAAATGTTTGTTGTGACTAGTTGCGACCAATTCTGTATTAAGTGTGATTGATTATGACCAATTATGTGTTAATTGTGACCGATTATGACTCGTTGTGACCAATTATATGTTAATTGTGACTAGTTTTGACTTGACCATATACCTTCAGAATTAAGATTGACTTGATCATAGACAATCACACTGATTACAAATTGGGTCACAATTAGTCACGGATGACACATTAGTGACTTGATATTGTTAATTTTTGAAATTTTTTTGCAATGTAGGGGTGGGGTGGATGGATCCATAGATTGGTGTGTGATTTCTCGATTTTAATATCTGGAAATTTTACAGGTCTCATTTCATGTAACTAGTAACAATCAAAATTTCAAAAATCATGTCAAATGTACAAAAAAAGTATGGCAGAGTTGTCGTCCGAATATTATCGGAGTTGGAACAATTGCCAGAATCCGAGGGCGACGGAAGGATCACCAGAATAATCATTGGAATCGGAGCAGTCACCGAAACGATCACCGAAGAAGAATAATGATGTTAAGTGGTAAGAGTGGTGGATGCAATGGCCAAGCAAAAGGTATCTTGTCGACTATCACGTCGGTCAATGATTACCACAATGGTAGACTAATAATTCATCGATCAATTATGACTGACTTACTACCCCGATAATCGATCAACTACTACGATGATCGATCGATTATTGGGTGGTCGACCACTAGGAAACTCAATCTACCACTCCATCGCCCAATCATTCGAGTATTCTTTTCATAGATGAGAAACCACTTGATGACTACCTTTGATTCTGTTAACTGCATGGTGAATGGGAGATGACCACGATATACGTGGATGAGATATGACCCCTATACATGTAAGTGGTGGAGGTAATTGCCATACACATGGGTGAAAAATCGCATAGAGATTGCATGGGTGGAAAGTCACTTATAAATACTCGAAGGCACACTAGGTATAAAGTTATTTATTTGTATGTCAAAAAGTTATTTCTTTTTCACAAAATCCAATCACCAATTTTCACGTCGCAAGTACAACGGGAAAATAGCCCAACCTCTTCTTGCATGTGTTTTATTGTTCATCAAAATAGCAAAAGTCGTCTTGCTCTTCTAAGGAAGCCGAAAGGCTGTTTCATTATTATTTCAAAGAAATTAACATACATATGGAATGATCTTCATTATTTTCTTTTCTCGATCAACACTTTTCTCAAATTGGTGCAGAGATATCGAGAAAACTCAACCTGGACAATATCTTTCATATCGGCTACAGTTAAACTCTTAGTGAATATATCCACAAAATGTTGGTCACTTCGAGCAATGGTATAACAACTATACTTTCTTGTAGCTTCTCTCATATAAAGTAATAAACTTCAATATACTTTGTTCGCTCGTGAAAATCTGGTTTAGAAACAATATGTATGGAAGCTTGATTGCTGCAAAAGAATTTTGTAGCACCATATGCACAAAATGTTCAAATCTTTCGGACCTAAATAATTTCACTAGTGGCAGTAGCCATAGCTCGATATTTTGCTTCTACATTTAACCTGATAGCCTTGTTTTTCTTCTTACCTTTTTAGATGACTAAATTGCCTCCCACAAAGGTGCAATAACATATAGTAAACCTACCATCAATAGAACACCCATTGTATTCAACATATGTATAAACCGAAACAACGGTATACCTACTATTGCACGACCACATATTTCCATCGTAACCTTTGAGATATTGCAGTGTTTTATTCATTACATTCACATGCTTAACTTAGGAAACATGAATGAATTGACTAGTAGAGCTAATAGCATAAGAGAGGACACACTCACTGATTGCTAAGTAAATAAGTCACCATATAGGTCACTTAAATTGACCAACATGGGGAATATTTCACTATCATATGACTTCAAGTCTTCGTTGCTGTCTCAAACGGTTTTACTCCAATTTTAACTTCAACAGGTGTATCACATATTCTCGTTGATTAAGAAAAATGCATTTCTTGGAATTACTTCCATTCTCAAGAAATATTTCAAAATTCTGGGATCTTTTAGAGTAATTCTTTCATGTAAGACAACCTTGAGTTTCGAAATGCCTTCTTCAACAACTATATCATCAACTTAGAACAAGGACTAATTTGTATATAGTTGATAAACTAGGGGTTTCATTGCAGCAATAAAAACTTCAAGGGCTAATTTATAGCGAGAAGAAAGGAAGTTCTAGAAAAGTCACGAGTAAAATTGCAATAAACTGAAAGTGCAAGGGCAGAATTTCCAAATATAGAAAATTCAAGGGTTGTCCACTCAACTGGGAAACTTCAGGGACCATTTATTTTTTCTTTTTACATTTGTTTTTTGTGCATTTAAAGTTCAAAGACTAACATTAATTTAGGACAGAAACCACGAACAATGGCGAAGTCTACTAGTTATTAAGCTGTTGAGATAAATAACCTAAATATTTTTAAAAGAACGACTAAATTTATGGCAAATTGAAGAAGGTGCCTAAATTGAAGAAGGTGGAGATCTAATGGTGTAATACACCCTTTAAACTTCCCTGCAAGTCCATTTTATAATTTGAATAATAAGTACCTGTTTGGTGAAAATTAAAATCAATTTTTTCCGTAAATTTTGATAAAAATTATATGTGATTGAAAAGTTTTGGGTACCATAAAATATGTATTTAAAATTAATTGTTGATTTTGATTTAAATCTAAATCGGGGCGATAACCATTTTTACAAACTTTTTGTTTCCCAAACTTATTTTCAAAAACACATTCTTTTAATAAAAAATACTTTGTATGTAAATTCAATTTTTTTTTCTATTTTTAACTACATATTCTTTAAAAAATCACTATTCAAAATAGTCAAAAAAAAAAAAAAACTCTTTATAATGGTTGTAGATTTAGCCTCATTTGGTAGGGATTAAAATCAAAATTTTAAATAAATTTTGATAAAATGTTGATGAAATGTGTGAATTGAAAATTTATGGTTCACATAAAATATATGATTAAAATTAATTGTTAATTTTGATTTAAATTAAAATCTAAATTTTAATACGGACCAAACAAAGACTCACAAAAGTTCGGCTTTTGAAATTATAATATTTAGGGGGATTTTGCTATTTGTAAACTAAAGGCGTGTTCGGTCATGCTTGAAATCAAATTAAAATTGAAAGTATAGCCGTCATTGGGTCCTACTCGTCTAATAAAAGTCAACAATAACAACTAATTTTTTAATTTTAATTCGATTTTAATCTCTACCGAACACACCCTAAATTAACATCTCGATGTACAACCCCTCACAATATAGGGGGTCCACATGCACCATATGTACAACCTCTTTACAATAAGTAGGCCCTCTCACAATAGGAGGTCCACACGCATAGACTCCTATTGTGAGGGGTTGCACCGAGGTGCGAGTGAATTTTTCTATTGTGACATATAATAAAATTCTTTTTAGGATAATACTACTTGTACCAGTATTTTAAAAAGCACGCCTAGACTCGAAACGTGATGAAAACGCTTCGCCTTGAGCTTAGACGCGCCTAGCCTAAGCGCAAATTAAGCAATCAACGACAATGTTGACTGCTTAATGCTCGTCTAGGCGTGTCTACGAGCGCCTCAAGGCTAAGATTTTAAGGAGCCCCAATTTTTTCCTTTAAAAAAAAAACTCACGGTCTAAACTCAGTAGCCCACTATCCCTTCAAATTTCAAAAACTCCAGACTCTAAAGAAGTAAGAAGACGGAAGAACGGAAAAAAAGATAATACTTTAAAATAAATCGGAGTCCGATAAATACTTAGATTAAATAAGATTTAAGTTACAAATTATCTACGTTATATAATTATTATTTTGAAACTTATTTTTATGTATGAATTATTAAGTAAATACAATATTTTATAATTTAATGTGTTTGGTATATATTATTGAATTATTGAATATTTTTATAACGATTAAAAATTAAAATTAAAAAAAGTTTTTTTGACGCCTAAATTTCGCTTAAACTCGTCTAAACTTGAAGCTTGGTCACCATGTCCAATTCACGCTTTACGCTTTTCAAAACTACTATCGTGAATAGCATCATTCTATTCTGCATTGTCAGGGACATCAGCTTTACAGGGACGAGTCTTTTCGATAGTAGAAACTCTACGTTCCCAACCTATAGCCGAGCGCTCCTTTTTAGGAAGCCAAAACCAAGAGAGTTTTATGCTTATGCGCTTTGTTACTGACTCCAACTATACCCAGCTGAACTCGCACACCCATTCGCTTGCAAGATCATTAGTCCCTGATCGCTTGTCAAAGGTGGGAAGCAATTTCTGTGCAAGTTTTGTTCGGTAAACAAACTTTGCGAGCGTATTTTTGAATGGTGATTTTTAGAAAATATGTGATTAAAAATGAATAATTATTTTTTATTTACGTGTAAGATTGAAAAATATTTAGTTAAAAATGAGTTTTGAGAATATGAATTGTTGACATTATTTTCGTTTATTCTCTCTTTTTTCTTCTTACCGGTGCATTTTCTAACGTTGTTCCAAAGTGGAATTCCGAAGGGTTTTTCCTCTGTGCTTTTCTCCTTTTCCTGGGGTACAATAATTATATTTTGATCTGCTTGTTATTGTCATATTATTTTATTGAAAAATGTTTAATTAAAAATAAATTTTGAAAAAAATGAATTCTTACACATTATTTTCGTTTATTCTTTCTTTTTTCTCCTCACTGGTGCATTTTCTAACGTTGTTCCAAAGTGGAATTCTGAAGGGTTTATCTCTGCGTCTTTCGGTTTTTCTCTGTGTCTCTCTCCTTTTTCTGGGATACAAACATACAGTTGTATACGAGGGGTTAAAATGGCTTTGGGATCAGAAGCTGCAGAGGAACAACGCGAGGTGTGCCCTACAGAGGATCTGGTACAGGCATTGATGGAGAATTTGGTTGATCCTAGTTTGCCTTCTAGGGTCTCAAAGAATGATCCTCCTGACCTTTCTGTTCAGCAAGCTGTTGCTAAACAGGTCTGGTGCAATTTCACGTTTTGTTTCGTTTCGCTGTTATTTGCTACTGGATTAATGCTCATAGTATTCGAAAGCTTATGCAGTTCTGATTTCTCGAGGAACTGCAATTTTTGAGATATTGTATGCAATAAACGTGTACCCTGTTTGACGCCCATACATTTTAGACACTTTTTTGTTCACACTCATTTTCAACCGCATATTAACCCAAAATATTCTGTACGAAAATTCAAAAATTTCCCCCATTTTTTAGCCATGCATTCTCTAGAAAATTACTATTCAAAACTTTTTCTTTGAAAAGTATAGTTGTCAAAAAGGGCTTAAGTAGTTAAAGAGTAATCTTTTAATTTATTTTTGTTGATGTTGTATAGCTGAACTGTCATTCATACATAAATGCAAAATGTAAATGATTTGGGTTATGTCATGGGCTTCCTTTGAACCAGCTCTTTCTTAAAGTTTAAGTGATCATTTGAGTGTAAATTGACGGATAGGCAGAAATCTCATAGATTTGCTTCTTTTGTAATTTTCATTGATTCTATCTACATGAATTGAAATTTTTTATTGCAATGAAATAGCTTCTATACGAACTGAAATGTGAAGCTATGTAATTGAAATTAAATTGTTTGTATCTTTATGCTTTCTTTATTGCATATGTTTATGTTGTGCCCCTAATAATGAGTAAGTCTTGTTATACCTTAGTTTCATGATAGATTTTGCGGATGATCCAGCCTTCATATATTCTAATAATGACTCAGCGTATGTGGAAGACGGTCTTATATGATTGAAATGTGACTAATGGATAAAACGGTCATGAAGGTGAAACTGAGGATGAATGGGAAGATGACAAGAATGTTGAATTAGATGAATTAAAATATCCATCGTCAAATGAGCTATTGTCGAAATATTCATCTGATGAGGAAGGTGGGTATTGATTTCCAGAATTTTCTGTTTAGACATCCATGAAGAACCCACGGTTTAAGGTTGAACAAATTTTTAATTTTGCAGTAGAATTTCGAGAGGTTGTGAGAACTTACGGTGAATTGAACGTATATAATGTAAAATTTAATGAAAATGAAAAGAGGAGTACAAAGAGTTCACAAATTAGGTTGTAAATGGAAGATATGGGCTTCCAAAGTGGTTGACACGAGAACATTGAAGGTGAAATCATACACATCGGAGCATACATGTAGCTGAGACAATACATACATTGTAATTACATTTTTTTTATACGTCGTTGTATTGATGAGTTCAAGAAGGACCCGGACCCAGATCCTCCATTTGTGGTCTAATTTGCACACACTGCACTCTTCTATCCTTATTCACCTTAAACTTTACATTATACTCGTTCAACACACCGTAAGTTCTCATCGCCTCTTGAAACTCTATCGAGGAATTAAAAATTTGATCGACCTCGAATTATTGGTTCTTTATGCCCCTCTCGACAAAAAAATTAAGAAATTGATACCTACCATCATTAGATGAACGCTATGATAATATCTCTTGCGACGAATATTTCAATTCATCTAATTTGACATCCATGTCCTTTACCCATTCATCCTCAACTTTACCTTTACAACTATCTAGTCCTATAGGTTACATTTCTGTTATTCAAGATATCTTCTTTCACAGATGTAAAGTCATTGTTAGAATTTATGAAATCTGGACCGTCCTCAGAATCTCTTATAAAATTAAGGTGCAACAAGATTTAATCATTAGAGGCACAATATAAAAGTTTATATGCAATAAAGAAAGCACAATGATATAAACTTCATTTCAATTATGCAGATCTGCATTTCAGTTCATATTAAACCATTTTGTTCTAATAAAAATGTTCCATTTTATGTAAATGGAAATAAATGAAAATTACAATAAAAACAAACTTACATAGGTCTTACTTGCTGGTCGAATTACACTCAAATGGTTGAATATGTTGTGTGTTCACTAAATTAACGCAAAAAAATCACAATACAAACGAATATTTTAATCACATTTTCAAGTTCATGCCACAACAACATAGGTTGAATCAATCTTAAAAAAAAAAAAATTACAAAAAAAAATTACAAAAAAAAAAAAAAAATGAATATTTTAACTACACTTTCAAGTCTACACCACAACATAGGCTGAATCAATTTTGTGATTTTTACCCTGATAGGAATTTAGAAACACCAAAAAAAAAAAAAAATGATTTTGCAATTACCTCGTGCACTCCTTTAATCCAAGCTATTTGGTCCCCGGTTGATTATTGAGATATAGCCATCTAAGATAGATTTCTTTTTTGTTTGGGGTGTGATTTAGGGGCGTCAAATTGATTTGGAGATTTTGGTTTGAAATGCAGAGTGTTTTGGTTTTGAAAAATGAGAAGCTGGTTGGGATTTCATGAGGTGCCGTCTGATTTTTTTTGTTTTTGGATGGAGTTAAGTGACACGTAGGAATTTTATCGTCCACTTAGGCTTCAAGTGAAACGGATTTTGTTCGTTGAGTGATGGAATGCAATGGCCGAAAATTGTGTGATCGACCACGACATTACTCAAAGTTCAGTGGGTGCTCAAACATTTAACTTGTATATTTAAGGTTAAGTTTAAATAATAAATAAATGTCCCCTAAATACTTAAGAGCTTTTGGATGAGATGGTTAAATACTCGTAGAAAGTATTTAAAACATGCTATTTATTTGGTATAGCCACTAATTTTCATTCCTATTGCTCTAATTGCTCTTCTTCTTTTCTCTCTCTTGTTTTTCCTGGAAAACTCGCCATTTCCACTTTAGATGCACGCGGTTGTGTTGCTGTACAACTATTACCACCGAAAACAACAGCCCGAGACAGAGTTTCTGGATTTCGTGGCATTTTGTAAGTTGTCTGTTGTTTTGAGACAGACTATGATAGCTTTCATGAATCAAGGTGAATCTGCCGATTTGAAATATGGACTTTCAGTCACTGAGAAAGCAATCAGGGATGCGTGCAATATATCTATGGCTCTAGATGCATTGAAAGATGTTCCAAATATGGAAGGATGGCCGATTTCTAAGGTTGCTGTATTGTTAATTGATTCAAAAAAAGAAAATTGTTTGCTCCAATTTGGTAGTGTCACTCAGGGGGTTTGGTCACTTATTGAAAAAGAGATTGATGAATCTAACATGAATTCCGAAATTTCATCAAAGGGAAAGGTCGGTAACAAGAGGAAAAGAAACACTGGAACAACAGACGAAAAAAATGATGACAACAATGGATTTCTGCAGCTTGCATTTGATGCTGTCAAGGAAGCGACAGGTAAGTCATCAATTGTTATCTAATTGACAGCCAAGAATCTTGTGAAACACATTATTCTCATTTGGTGTCTCATCATGTATTTTTCTCATTTACATCCTTTGAACGAAAATTTGTATTGGAAGAATTAACGATATAAATGAAATGCAGGAATGCATTTTTCACGCTGTTCTAAAATTGTTCAGATGTTGTAATTATTTGGAAGCCAACTCAAAGTTTCTTTGCTATGAATTTTACTGATGTTGTCTTTACACATTGCGCCTCCTGCATCATTGGCCTATACACACAATCTTCAAACTGTTGAAATATCTCTTCAAGTTTTCAGAATAATGGACAATTCTTGAAAGTTTTGTTACAAATGGAACAGGTATTAGCAGTTCTGACCTAGTGGTTTTGGAAACTCATATTTTGTATTCATTAAGTAAAGAAAAGACAGCAGCTCGCTTTTATATGATGCAATGCACCCAATCAATCGGTGAAGATAAAGGAATTCCAGTTGAAGATGTTGTGAGGAGGTTAGTTCAACTTGCTGATATTTTTTTTTTTGCTAACAATGTGATTGACTGACTGTTCATTATTATTAGTGGCAAGTAGTGAATCAGAAGCATTTCATCATATGGAAGATGTTGGTCAAACTAACTCTAAGGTGGATCCGAGAACACACCTAATTTGATTTCCACATTTTGCCTGTTCGTCAATCGGGCTAGTTGTTACTGGTACCCCTTCTGCCTCAAAAAGCACCCAATGTCTTTTCTGTCCAAATACATGGTTTTGGTCATTGCATTGGGTGCGGAATAAACAAATTTACCCTCAGGAAAATGTCGATCTCCAGAGCATGTGCTCACCTATATTCACCAACCTACAATCGGCTCCAACAACTGCCTAATCTCACTGCCTAAATTGATAGCCTCCACTGTTTGGGTAATTCTGTCGTCTCCATGGTAGATGACTGGACCAACTAAAAAACCATCTCCTTTTGAAATCACCACCTATTGGTGTCTTTTTTCAAAGAAAAGCACCTTCATTGCTACTCTTTCCCCTTGAATTAGCATGCACACCAAATGTGCAAGACCATTATAACTATATAGTAGCATGCCTCTTGACTTTCATATCCTTTTACTACTTGGGGACTTTTAGAAATCCTCGTGATACCGCGCCATGAACTGCTTTCCTGCGGTAACCTGTTACATGGTCAGTACCTAAATGTGCAAGACCATTTTCACTATATATTAGCATGCCTCTTGACCTTCATCTCCTTTTACTACTGTAGGCACTTCAGAAATCCTTAAGATACCACTCCATGAACTGCAAACCTGCTGTAATCAATTACATGGTTGGTACCAAAATTTATCAGCCATTTACGTTTCCCACTTATGGGAACACTTGATAGCCCGCCTAGCATATGCAGTCTTCACAACCTTCACCGACAGTAATACCATCCCAGATACATGCTACCGTCGTCTGCAAAGCACACGTACTTACAATGCTCACAAGGTATTAAACATAGGCACAGAGAAATATAGAGGTACCTGTACAGAGTATAGTAGGTGAGTTTTGGGTGGGGTAGGTTCTGGAATTAGGTAGGCTGGGAAAGTTACCTTCAGGCTGCAGACTGGTACTGGTGGGGATTAAAGTTTAAAGAGTACGGCGAAGATGAAGCAGGAGGCAGAAAACAACAGGAAACAATGGAATTTGAGAGGTGGCAAAGAGTTGGTAACTTTTATTGTATTCTTCTGTTCTAAGACTACCTACCGACCATGGGACAGGAATATAATTAGAAATCCTTTTCATTCCTCGGTCCTACCAAATATGTGAATTTCAATGTTCAGGACTTGATTATGTCATCTTTCCATCTCCATTAGATTTTAAATTCTCTCAGTGCTGCTTAAATTAATTTCAATTTATCACTGCCTTCACTGCTCGCATTAGGCATTTCTGTTGATCCTGTAATCAGTTCAGTCTAATTTTAGAGGTGACCTGCAATACAGTCCAGCATTTTTAAATGTGACTCTGGTGCATTGCAGTTGAAATTATGGATATCTGCCTTGTTACTGGCTAATAATTCATATTTTTCTTCTAACTGTAGTTGTTTCCTTGTGCTCCATTAAAGTTGATGCATAACACGTCTTATAAAAATTCTGTTTGTCAGTTTGCAAGGTCCTTTTGTAGAAAAGATTTGTCGTAGCTGGACAATTACTCCTGCTGTTGAGTATTATCACGTGCATCCCTATGCAGGAATCATATCACAATGGTTTTTGAGGTACAACATCTATCAATCGTGTTTCCCTTTATCACTTTCTGCTTGTAATATTTTAAACCTTATGTTGAGAATTCCAAATTTACATGTTTGCCTCTTTGAGAATAGAATAATAGATTACCAGGGTAATCCTTGATTGAACCGTAAAATTTTATCTGCTGCTTCATTGTGTTTGTAGGCTTGTGAAGATTGCACAAGTTCTCGTATCATTTTTCATCAACCCTAGTACCTTTTGTTGGTTGGTAATTGTGTTCAACAATGTAAGCATCCAATTTTTCTATGTGAAACAAAAGAGATCAGAGTGAGTGATCGTTGGCAGCACTCTGGTGACCAAAAATCATGGGTAGAACTATCTTGCTTCACGATGCCAAAGTTTACCAATGTACTTTTCATCTGGTTCAGAATGGTGAAATGTTGTATAAGATGAACAAAATAGGGGAGAACATTTTCGAAAGTTTCCATCTTTATATTCTTCTAAAACATGTTGGAAAATATTTTTTTTTTTGAAAGGTAATCAAACTTATATTAATCAAAACAGGATACACGGGGAGTGTATAGTCATTTTAAGTCAGAAAAGAACGACATGAAATTAGGCAGCCCGTCAATATGCCTATGAGCCGAGATATTAAACCAACTATACAATGTCAAATAAAATAATTCCCTAATCTGCGCTTTAGTCCGTGTATTGATTCTTGCATAATATGGAACGGCAGTCTTCCTGGCATGGTCTCAATATGCCAATGACTTCTCAGATCACACATTAATTTCAATTTTGAATGCAGCTGGACCTTGTTTTAGACCTTGTAGAGTTTATGTGCATACTTTTGTGTTTTAGTGACTCCTTTCTTTCTAGCCTGCCTACCAAAAAAATGGTTAAAATAAGAAATCTATACACCAATAAGTGGAGGGGACAACGAGAATAGACAAAGTTCTCTTATGGTTAAAACAGAGTTTGCATAGATCATGTTAAAAGACGGAACGGTAGACCAAAGTTATTGTGGCCTATTAAGGTGGTTGCATAAGATTTCATTTCATTGAACCATTGAGAAGATGTAGCTATGGATATAATGAGGTTGAGGATGTAATTCTAATAAGGGTTAGCTACTTGGTTGTTTTTGTATTTTAGCCTCCAAGAAAATCTTTATTTGTTTTTAATTTGTTTTTTCAAATGATGTCTCTATTTGTTTGTTCAGCTTGTTAGCATCGACTAACCCATTAAGTCTTGTTTGTGGTGAATTAAGCCGCAATAGAGAGGGTTGGTTGTATGCTGAAAATAATTTGTTTCTGGATTGCATGTTGTAAGAATAGGATTTGAGTGAAATTAAATAAAATTGATCTCAGTTCTGTGTTCCATATAGCAGTGCAGTTCCATGCTTGCTGGGTGTATTTTTACGATTAGTTATGCTAGTTCGGTTCTGAGACCTAAAGATCTAGTATCATGGTGCATTGGTTTGACAACCTGCCAATTAATTCAGGAAATGTTCATCTATGTCAAGTTTAGACGGTGGCAACTCCCAAATCGCTGAAGTTACTGAAAGCAGAATACTGAATTCACCTGAATTAAAAAATATCAACAAGGACTTGGATCACGTAGACAGCATGCACGGTCAGACTATAGACAATTCCTGCGAGAAACTAGCTAACGAGAACAGTGACAGAAATAATTACAAACATCCATCCAATGGCAAAGAGGCAAGTCCTGTTAACATCTCTCAAGGGCCAGGAAAAGATGATAATGACACAGATAAATGTAAGGAAATTTATGAGAACATTAATTCTTCCAAGGAGGCAGACAACAATGATGAAGTTTTAAATCAGAACGTTGGAAAAGAATGGCCAAAGGGCTCACCACCTGGCCCTCTTGGTGAGCTGCAGAGAATAGACATGGATGCCTTCCCAATGACTTGTCTCAGCAATGAAGATGCAAGGAAGAATCCGATAACAAAAATCAAAGTTTATCACAAGAAAAAGAACTCTTCGTCTATGCAGATCGATGCATGTGCTCAGGTCGATAGTGTTGAAATGGAGGTAACACATTTTTTGGTCTATAATCATTTTTAAAGCATGATTGCTCAATCAGTCACTGTAAAAAAATTTAAATAACACTTGCTTTAGTTATGCACAGACACTAACACATTATTTTTTATAAAGTAGGATATAGACACTGGTTAAAATAATTTTTTTTAGTGTAGAGCAAATAGAAAAATGTTTCTGAATATATTTTCTGCGATCGTGGTGTCTTTTATCTATGTCCAAGTAATGATCTGACCTATATCATATTACTAATCTATTTTTTGATTCGTTAAAATGGTTTGTCAGGTGGAGATGGTTGACTCTTTGAAGTCAAACGGTATTCAAGACAGAGATGGCAAGGTTTCTGGAGAGAATTTCTATGTCAGTATCCCATCCAATCAAAGTGGGATTCCTTTGGCCAATGCTGAGCTGGTTCCCTTGGAGACTAACAAGTGTATTGAAGAAGTACAAAATACTTCAGCTTCAGAGGCACTGCAGAATTGTTTGACACTTCTTTATAGAAGAAGACAAGAAGTGGTAACTTTTCCGTGCTTCTGATCTATAACTATGATACATTGTGAACATTAGAGCGGGAAGGATATGGAAAAGGAAAAAGAAAAAAACTAGCAAACCCCCACCCCCAAGAAGCACGGATACGGATACTAATTCGAATACAATACGATACGGGTACACCAATACGACTTTTAAAAAACAATAGGTTTCGTGGATACGTTTTACAGAACTCAATAAAAAAACATTAAAACAAAAGCATAATAATAAAAATAAAATAAAATACTAAAACATTTTATATTAATCCTTAATTACCCCAACCTCATCTTCTTTAACATCAACCTCATCTTCTTCATTATCATTAAAAATAACATTCTACAATTTTGGCTTGTCTAATAATAGATTAGCAATCTCAAGTACAATGATGCTACAAGTACCTGGGGGGGGGGGGGGGGGGGGTAACATGTGGGGCCTGCCAGTGTGAGTGGCCTGGCAGGCCCCTGGCAATAATGCTCCTGTACTTGGAGCATTATTGATCTCAAGTAATCTAAGACCTTCAAAAGTATCAAATGAGTTTTCGGCAATGTTCCACATTTTGCATTCTCCCTTTGAATAGAGTCTAATTTTCTTGATAAAAGACCCATATTGCTATGAATGAAAATTAATTCTTTAGCTCGTTGTGGAATTATTTAATTCCTTCTCGTATGGTGCACAAAAGATTATGTACTTCAATTTCTTTTAGCATAAGATGAAGAAAAAGGTTGAACGCTTTGAAGCAAAATGCATGTGAACCATAAAGTAGCAATCAAGTCTTTGAATCCATTAAACTGATTAGTGATAGAATCGGACTCACCTATAATGCATCAGATACGTATCAAAAATAATTGAAAAATATAAAATAATTAAAAAATACATATCTAATACGCATCGAAAATTTTTAAAAAATAAAAATATATAAAAAAATAAAAAAATCATGTATCCGGTACGTATCAGAGGGTATCTAAGCTTGTATACGTATCAGATGCAGGCACATAATGAATGCAATCCAGTCACCTGTCCCAAGTAGGGGTTCTACTTGCTAGTTGCTACATTTGGAATAGGTTGGGAAACCAGCTTTAATTTTCCCTTGGAATATAGTATATTTGCTTGTTGGCTTCTTAGTCCTGTATTTCCAGCCAGTGCGAATTTTTAGCTACTTTCTTTATATTGAAGGGGCTATTCATCAATTAATGAGATGTACCTCTTTAGAGTGACGTGATTTTTATTTATCAGACAGGATGTCATTTTTCTTTCTATATTTTGAAGATTCTTTCAGTTGTAGTTGCAGTGATTTCAGTAGTTGTAATTGTCGAATTATTTGGATCAGTATTGGCATTTTATGATTTGTGGTTGGATTTGGGAGCTCAAATTGCCGAAATAATGTTTGATGTCTGCTGCATTTCACTGGGGCAAGAAGAGATATTTGCCCCATGTATGGTTTTGATTATAATAGATTTTTTGTAGATTTGTTAAAAGTTGATGAAATGTGCAGTTGAAAAGTTGATAAAATTTGTGGATCCATACAATGTGTGGCTGGAAATGAATTTGGTAAAAATAAAATAAAATGAATTATAATAAATAGTGGCCAAATGGGGGTTTTGTCCATAGTGGCTGTGTGTTATTTTACCTCACCTTTTATCTAAATAAAAAAAAATGGTACTCCTATTGTTTATCATATCAGTTACAGGGGAACAGTTAGGAAAGTTGAAAGCTAACCTAGCATTTGTAGTATAAAGTATATATACACTTGACAATGGCTTGCATCAGTTGACATTAGTGCCTATGCTAACATTGACAACTGAAATTCTTTTTGGACAAAGTTTTTAATGTATGCATATATGTGTCAAATTTTTACTTGCCTTGGCAGTGCTTAGTGACACCAGCCATAATTTTTGCATTATATGCATTAAGTGTTAAAATGAATCATGTATGTATATACATCATAATTCTACTTGTCTTGTCAGTATTCCCAGATCTGCAGGAAGGAAGATGAGCTTGCACTATATGAAGGAAATATTGAGAGAATAAGAGATGGTACACATCATTCTGTTACATTTAGTTTCAGCTAAGATTATGTTTCTTTTATCTTTCAGAATGCATCACAAGTGTTGGTAAATATATATCTAAACGTACATTCATATATTTGAGGCATATACCAGTCTATGTCTTTCTTGAGCCCATCAAATCTTTATTATTGAATGTGGTCAAACCTTTTAGTTGGATATCGAATGAAATCGATTTTAAGAAGTGTTAAATTTACCTTTCAACACCTTCCACAGTTATAAGGTGCTATAAAGAAAATTTTCTAATGGGAACTTTCTACACAAACAGTTCTATGCATGAATATACCATTAGAAATTATAAATATCCAGGCATAGGGCATATTGTGAGCATAGAACCTTAGTTGGGAAAGGTATGTGGATGATGGTGTGATGTTGAAAGGTATAACTTCTTTGCTTGTTTTTGGTAGTGCAGAAAATATGAGAAGCTCTTTATCTAAATTTGATCGAAGTACAAGAGTTTATCCTATGTTTAAAGGAGAACATTGTGCGAGGCCTTCTTTTGAAGGCCAAGATGAAATTAACTTTTAAGCTATTTGTTAAAATAGGATTCTTCTTACTTGATCCTTCATTTAATATCCATTTTACCCATTTTAAAAATAACCTTCAAGTGAAAACTACTTGACCAACTTGATCGGGTTAAGTTACATTAACACTATGCATGTATATATTTTGTTCTCTCTCACTATTCTCTTTTCTCTGTTCTTCATATACACGTAAAAGCTCATAAATCGAGCTCCAAAATACATTTTTTCACTCACTCCTTTCCAAAATTACCCCAGTTTCTATTACATATAAACACGGTTTTTAGGAAAAAGCTGGAAATGAATGACGGAAAAATTATTCACATGAGCCCCTGTTTGGTGGCCATTGTTTTGGAAAAACATTATTTTGAATAGTGAATTTTTGGAGAATGTGTGGTTAAAAAGTAAGAAAAAGTTTTGGGTTTATGTGTAGAATATTTTATTAAAGTGTTGAAAGAATGAGAGATAAATATGATCTAAATAGAGGGACAATTTTGAATTATGGAAGATTGGCAAAAGAATTGACTTGTTTAAGAATTTTATAATCTATTTTTTATTCTCTCACTGTGATGGTCCTAAGAAATATTTTTTTAATTTTTATGAATATGGTTGATGATTCCCATACGTAATGGAAACTAAAACTTCTAAATCATATTTTTCCACGTACTAGGTAGTGAAGTTGGTTTTGCCCTTCAATGCATCAAATCTATCTCAAGTGATCCCAATAGTGTCTCATCAAAGAGTGAAATCCGAGCTGAAGACCAGGCTTTTAAACCTGGTGAAGATCATCCTGAATCCCAACTGAAGTGGCAAACAAGATTGTCTGGTAACCCCGGGAGTTCTTCGTTTCAGGTAGGTTCTCATTTGTTTTTCTCATTGGAGATTTACGTAGTTTCTGTATCTTATTCAGAAAAAAGTATCAAGTATTGTGAACTTTATTGTGCAAATTCTAGATAACCCTCCGGAAAGAGATGATCAAACCGTTGGAAACTTGAGCATCACCTTACTGGCTGAACTTAACATTGTAATAAATCACTGACAAACTATCAAAGTAGGACAAGAATTGCCAGCACACAGTGAATATGTTTGGAAAATTAGGACAGAAAAGTTGCAGTATGCCGTAATTTTATGTAACCAAAAAAAGTACTTTCGAATATAATAAATTATGCTGTTCAAATATTACATGTACATATAATAAAGGGTGATAAAGATAACAGTGGAGTAGGTCATCTTTGGTGGCTTAAATGAAGACTGAAAGAAAGGTCTCCGTGCTCACTTGGGTATGCTACAGTTGGCTAAACATGGTCAGATGTATACAATTCTCTCTTTATTGTTGTGTCTTTCCCAACCTACTTAAAAAAGACCGTGTCTCAGCAGCAATTCCAATACATATTTCAGGGGGTTGGTACATATTTAAGGAACTATGCTGGAAATTTTCCAGAAGTTTTTGATCGTGATAACAATATATTCTAAAGATTTTGCTGAAATCTACCCTTTTTACAATGAGGTGGAGGGTGCCATACCTGCTATCTCTACTAGTTTTAGTTTCACACTTAATTGCTTTAGTTTGTTTCCGAACTTATTTCTTGGTCACAGATTTCCCTACTATTTCTTGAACTAGTCTAACAATATCCAAAATGGGAAAGATTAAATATGTTTGTGTGCTTATATAAATTGGCACGTGCTGGGAATTTGTGTAATTAACACTTTCATGAGATTGACACTTCAGTCATGAGACATGCTAGTATGACTCAGACGTGTGTGCGTGTGTATTAGATTTGTTATCATTTATTTCATAAATTGTTTCTCTATCTGTTTTTGTTTTTCTTCTGTTTCTTTGGTTCAAATGGAAATAGCTGCTGCAGATGGTTTGTGAAGTCAGCACAAGTTCATTGAAATAAGGCTCAGCTTCTTCTTTTTCCATCATACGCTTCTCCAACTTTGTCTAAATAGTAAATACCCTGCAATTCTAATGTAAATGAGGGAATCAGAAAAAAGCATTTTCACTTACAAGATGGTGATAAAGCATTTTATTTCTCATGTTTGCATATATATATATAGATATGCACCTTTCAAAATAAAAATAAAAAAAATGTATAGATATGCATATGCACATTTGCAGGGTAGAGATTGGCTTTAGGCCATTTCTTTTTTCTTTTTTTTTAATAGCATTGAGTGTCAGTTTACATCTTTGTGGTGTGGATATGATTCAGAAATACATGATGAAAATTTTCATTTGAAACTTTGTGCTTTACCCTTTTTTTTTTCAAAAAAAATTGTGCAGGGGAGAAATTGGCTTCTGGCCAATTTTTTTTTTTAATAGCATTGAGTGTCAGTTTACATCTTTGTGGTGTGGATATGATTCAGAAATACATGATGAAAATTTTCATTTGAAACTTTGTGCTTTACCCTTTTTTTTTTCAAAAAAAATTGTTAATGAAGTTTTCGCTGGACAGGACTTGGAGTCCATGTGTCTAAAGAATAACTGGAGACTAGTTCTAAAGATTTTGCTGAAATCTACCCTTTTTACAATGAGGTGGAGGGTGCCATACCTGCTATCTCTACTAGTTTTAGTTTCACACTTAATTGCTTTAGTTTATTTCCGAACTTATTTCTTGGTCACAGATTTCCCTACTATTTCTTGAACTAGTCTTAACAATATCCAAAATGGGAAAGATTAAATCTGTTTATGTGTGCTTATATAAATTGGCACATGCTGGGAATTTGTGTAATTAACACTTTCATGAGATTGACATTTCAGTCATGAGACATGCTAGTATGACTCAGACGTGTGTGCGTGTGTATTAGATTTGTTATCATTTATTTCATAAATTGTTTCTCTATCTGTTTTTGTTTTTTCTTCTGTTTCTTTGGTTCAAATGGAAATAGCTGCTGCAGATGGTTTGTGAAGTCAGCACAAGTTCATTGAAATAAGGCTCAGATTCTTCTTTTTCCATCATACGCTTCTCCAACTTTGCCTAAATAGTAAATACCCTGCAATTCTAATGTAAATGAGGGAGCAGAAAAAAGCATTTTCACTTACAAGATGGTGATAAAGCATTTTATTTCTCATGTTTGCATATATTTATAGATACCTTTCAAAAAAATAAAAAATAAAAAAAATGTATAGATATGCATATGCACATTTGCAGGGGAGAGATTGGCTTTAGGCCATTTTTTTTTAATAGCATTGAGTGTCAGTTTACATCTTTGTGGTGTGGATATGATTCAGAAATACATGATGAAAATTTTCATTTGTAACTTAGTACTTTACCCTTTCTTTTTTTCTTTTTTTTTTTTTTTTTTTTTTTTTCAAAAAAAAAATTGTTAATGAACTTTTCGCTGGACAGGACTTGGAGTCCATGTGTCTAAAGAATAACTGGAGACTACCGAGATATTTTGTGGAACCATCAGATGGTAAGATTTTATAATTTGATGCGTGAATCGTCTGTTAGGTGGAGATATATATAACCTTGCTGCGTTATACTTATCTCTTTATTTTTCACAAGTTTTTTAACCTTTGGATCGAGGTCTCTACTTTACAGCTCTTTTTCCACGAGGAATTTGTCTAAAAACTTTAGGTTCTAGCCATATAGTCTTGTTGAGGATTCGTCGGTTCTAATTATATGGTCTTTTGTAGGTGCCAACAACATTTCTTCTACCTTGAATATATTTTGCTTGCATGAGCTAATGTGTTTTCTCTGACTATCTCCTAGAATTTAAAGAGGCCAAAACTTGAATGGTTAAGCTAGAACTTTATGTTGGGTTTAGAGTGTGTTTTACCATTTGTATTTGTGGGATCTTATGCATTTCTTTTTCATTGCTACTTTTTCTCTTCGTGTTTGACGTTCATATCTAAAAGCTTAAGCTCTTAGATATAACCTAATATATATCATTTAAATAGTCTTTTAACACGACCCCTTGTGTAGGCGGGATTTTTTTTTCCTGCCAAAGCCTAACTCGTGGATAATTCTTCTTAAATGGATGACGGTGATACTTGAACTCAGGATCTCTATCTGCTCTAATATCATATTGAACCACTTGATCTAAATATTTAAGCTGTTAGATATCGTCAAATGTATATCATTTAAATATTGTCTTTAACATATATACTGCAATCTCACTCGCTGCATTTCTTTAGGTAAATTTACAGCGGAGGTTGTATTGAAAGGGAAGGATTTCAAGTTCTCTTCTACAGGTGATTTGAAGACCAATCCTCGTGATGCAAGGGAGTCTGCTGCGGCCCGGTTGGTTGGTAAACTACAGAATCTTGGCATGTGATCAAACCGATGTGTTTGGACAGCATGCTTTCTTAATCTCAAGTTCACCTTTTTATTAGTAGCACTAGCAGAAATATCAGTTATGTCGATGTTATAGAACAATTTCCGAGTGAAATGGCATTGTGCACCTATCCGATGACGAGGCTCGTTTTGTACATTCAGCAGATGGACTTTTGTCTCTGGTCTAGTGATCAAGAGCCTGCTAGTCTCTTGATTGGCAAACTATGCCAGATATTACGAGTAATGCATATATGTATGTATGTATGTATGTATGTATTCTTATGATTATGTGTTATAACGTTAGATGAGTTTTTGTTGGGAAGGTTTCTCAAAACCTGCCAAAATGAAATAGTGGCATTAATTGAAGTATGGAAAGAAATAAGGTGGAAAGTTCCTTCTTAAAATCCGGTGATTAAAGAAACAATGTCAACATGATATTGTTAATCTTGGTTTTCCTTTTGGTTCGCACGGTTTTTGACAGATAGTCTCCTTGTATTTTTCTGAACAAGAATCCTGTGGAAAAATTGAGGAGTAGGTTTGAGCCACATTATTTTGGAAAAGTAGATTCATAAAGAATGTGTGGTTGAAAAAAAAGGAAAAGTTATTGATGCGATGAAAAATATTATTTTATTGAAGAATATATGGTTGAAAATGAGTAGAAGAATGAAAATGAAAATTTTAAGTCTGAATGCTTTTTCAAGTTTAGGCAAATGCTTTAAAACCTAAGAAGCCTCGGTTTTCTTGAGACTTTTGAGGGCATTTCTATGTAGTCATGTTGAATTAGAGATAAATGTGGTTTTACATTTTTCTCTCTAATTATGAATCATGTGAGATTCTTGAGGGGTTTTTATTGCCTACATTAACAGTTTCAGTCATTTCGGAATCCAAATTCACCAATTAAAGTACGTTAAAAGATTCAGAAACTTTTTTAAAAATATTTGGGGTTGATAATCACATTATGTAAACGCTGGAGAGAGGCTAGTCCTAATTTATCTATTATTTAAATATATAAAATTGGCATTTTATACTTTCATGTTTTTTATCTATTCGGTGGAAACAAACATTCCATTGAAGAATCACAGTTGATTAAAGTTAACCAATAAAATCTCTGATAAACAATCAAATCATAACAATGCAGTTCAATCCCAAAGTTAAAAAATGTTAACAGAAAAATCTCAGCAGAACGAAAGTGATCCTACCTAGTTCGTACTTCTAATCAGCTCATTAATAATTTCTCTTCTCCGTGTTGGAAAATTCTAACATAATTGGGGCCACACGTAACGTATTAAAATGTGCGGTGCTATTATTAAAGGTTTATTAGTCAATTAAAGTGATCTACCAAAGATGAAATTTGACTATTGTGTATTAGATTTCATGGAATTAAAGTGTAGAGACCGGACGTTTGTTTCAAATTGATGAGGGGCTGATTTGAAACAAATGAAAGATAATGGCCATTCATTATCTTATTCCTATTAGAGGGGTCATGGTCCCCAATTGTTGGAGTTCTTCAAGCTTCTCTACATCCCCATCAATGGAGAGCAAATTTGATAAGGAGATCACCAATCAATTGGAAGATCATAACCAATTCCGAAGAAGAATCAAACATCTATGGATCTATGGTTCAAGGTATGCTTTCGTTTTCATTTTGATATTCTCAATAATTTCAACATGGATGATTACAAGGTTGATTATTGATTGTTTTAGATCAATAATCCTTAATATATTTTCTATCAAGTGGTATCAGAGCCGATTCATTGTTGAATTATTGAGAAATTGAAGGTTTAAATTTTGAATTTTATGGATTATATGGTTTTCCTATTATTTTATGCAATTTGGATTTATTGGTATATGAAATCTAGCATGAAATTATATGGATTTTCGGAATAATTAAGGTTTTTTTTTCATAAAATTCGGATTTGAAATAAGGATTGGTTTTTTGGATCTGTAGGATTTATAGATCTGTTGAAAACAATAAAGAATTTCAGTTTAAAAAAAAAAATTGAGGACTGGCGGCAGCACGCCGCCGGCACAGGTGTCGGCGCCAGCAGCGTGCACGCTGCTGCCCAGCGCAGCGTGAGCTGCTGGCTGGCGGGAAAGGGGGCTGTTCGGCAGCCCCGGCCATTCCGGCCCTGGAGACGCCGAACGGTACCGCCAAGGGTGGTAGGAAGATGGAGGGGTTCTTCCTCATTAAGGTTTCAGTTTGGGAAGATAAGGGGGTGGGGGCTTGTGTTGGAAATTTGAAGTTTTGAGGCCCCTTCTTGCAATTTAAGGATTAGGGTTAAAATTTATGTTTTAGCCCCTAAGGTTTTAAGTTAATTCAAGTTGGGCCTTGAGGTTATGGGCTTTAATAACTCAACCCCTGAAGTTTAAAGTTTTGGTTATTAAGCCCCTATAAAGTTAAAATTCATCCAATTGGGCCTTATAAAGTTCTGGGTTTAATAATTCAACCCCTGAAGTTCTGAAATTGATTAATTTGGGCCATTTAAGTTCTGAATTTTATAATTGAGCCCATGAATGTTCATAATTGGTTTAAATTGGCCCCTAAAGTTTCTAAAAATTGTTTTTTGACTTCTATACTTTCCAATAATTTATTTATTGACCCATAAAGTTTTGAACTATTAAGTTTTGAGTCCCTAAAGTTTTCAATAATTAATTATTGGTCCCTTAAGTTTTGAATTAATTAATTTTGACCCCTAAAGTATTGAATTATTAACCTTTAGGCCCTTAAAGTTTCAAGATAAATACAATCAAGTATTCCGCTTTTCAAATTTTGGTATAAAAGACTCATTTGAGTATATAATATTCAAAAGTGAATTGATTGAAGCAATATGTTGCCAAAGCAACCTCTCTTGTGGAAATTAATTAACTTAGAATATTAGAAGGAATTCGTGTGTATGCTTGTTCATGCGGATATTAGCCGGCCCAAAGGAAGGTTAATTTTTGGCCGAATTGTATGCACACTTGTGGTGGTAAACATGTGACAATTATAAGGTTTCCATGTGAATAATAAATCAATCCAAAGATGAGTTTATTATTTGACAGGATTTATTGTCAATGTTTGATCACTACATCAAGAGTACCACTTACAGTTAATATTACTGTCCAAAGACTTGATATTAATGATGTGCTAGGTATCTTGAGATGGGACGTACCATTATTTGAATAACTTAATTGTTTATACGGATTCCAATGTGAACATGTTGATTGGGAACAAGTTCTCTATTCAGTTAATCCATCCACTTCTACTATATCTGTCAACATCAACTCCATTCCAGTGCTAAACAGAACAAACTTCAAGTATTGGAGAAAGAACATATTAATTGTTCTTGGCTGCAAAGATCTAGATCATGCGCTCCGGATTGAGCAACCCGCTTCTCTTACGGAAGAAAGTTCATCTGATGGAAAAGGGAACTTTGAGAAGTGGGATCGCTCAAATCGCATGAGTCTAATGATCATTAAGCGCGGCATTCCGGAAGCCTTTGGAGGCACAGTATCTAAAGAAGTAACTAATGCCAGTGATTTCTTGCCAAAATGAGAAACGTTTTGCGAAAAAACGATAAGGCTGAAACAAGCACGCTTTTGCAAAGCTTGATTTCAATAAAATATAAAGGCGAATGAAACATAAGGGAGTACATCATGAAGATGTCTCACATTGCTCCTAAGCTTAAAGCACTAAAGCTCGAGCTGTCTGATGACTTGTTCTTACATTTGGTATTGATTCTGCTTCTTGCACAATTTTGCTGATTAAGGGCAGTTACAACTGTCAAAAGGGGAAAGTGGACTCTTAATGAGCTCATTTCCATATTATGTGCAAGAAGAAGAAATATTAAAGTAAAATAAAATTGGCATTACTCACTTGGCAAGTACTTCTACGGATAATAAAGAATAACAAAGCTGCATTCGGTTCGATTTAAAATAAACCGCAAAAGTCTGAAAATGATAAATTAAGCTATAACTTTTGTGAAAAACTGGGATATATAAAGAGAGACTGTACTAAATATCACGCTTAGCGTGTGAAGAAAAGTACACTTCTCATTTTGGTTTGTTTTGAGGTAAATTTAATGTCAATACCTAGACACACTTGTTGAATATATTTCGGTACTACTATTCAAATAAGTGTGTATATGCGGGGTTGTCTGATCTGTCAAAACCAATTGATGCTGAAAGATTCATCTATGTGGGGTGATGGCAAATCAGTAAAGGTTGAGGCTATATGGACCTTAGGTTATTATTAAAGGCTGGTTATTATTTGAATTTGAAAGAGACATTTACGGTACCGTCTTTTGGACGGAATTTGGTTTCTATTTCTACATTGGACAAATTTGGTTACTCTTGTTCAATTTGAAATAGTCAGATTGATCTCTTTCTGATAACTTATATCAGTTTAATACAGTTGCCTCTTATAAAGAAATCTTGTATATGAATCCGCATGGTATTGAACATAAATTAACCAATGAGAATTCTGCTTTGTTTTGGCACAAGCAATAAGGTCACTTCTCTCAAAAGAGAATGAAAAATCTTGTGTTAGAAGGAATTCTTGATTCCTTATTTTTCAGACTTAAGTGTCAATATTAATTGCATTAAGGAAAAAATAAACAAACATAAGGAGATTAAGTGCCATATGACTTCGGACGTCTTAGAACTAATTCATACGGTTATCTGTGGACCATTTCCTTCGGATTTCTTGGAATGGTCAACTGTCATTTATTAAGTTCATAGACGAATTTTCTCAATATGGCTACATATATCTCATTTATGAAGAATCCCAAACCTTGGACATGTTCAAGGCATACAAGACTGAGATTGAAAATCAACTCAGTAAAAGAATTCATTAAGTCAGATCTTACCATAGTGGTGAATACTATGATAGATATGATGAATCAGGAGAACAACGTCCATTGCCTTTTGCTAAAATTTCTAGAGGAATGTGAAATCATTCCACAGTACATCAGGATCTTTCTAGTAAAGATCAGTAAAGACTGCAGCTTAAATTCTGAACACAGTTCCAAATAAAGCAATTTTTTAAGGGGTTACAATATTTTTAAAGATCCCACTATCAAGTCAATTTTCAAACGGGAAATGTTCGGTTCCTTGGGGATGTAGAGTTTGCGGGAGGAGATAAGGTTATAAGGTTTGTCTTGAATGAAGAATATGTATATAATTCTTCTGTTGCAATTGACAATGATTAGGTTCAAGGACAAATTCTTGCTCCAGATCTTGTTCAAGAAGCAATTTCGGATCAAGACTTCATTACATAATCCCCTATATACAATCAAGAGATTGTTTCAGGAATTCAAACTCAACAACCTCAAGTACAAAGTTATTAAAGAAATTCACTATAAAAGGGAGAAAGACAATTCTGGATATTTTTATAGTCTCTCTCCAATAAAATAAGGATGACATGTATTGGTGAAAGAGCAAAGTAATAACTCTCAAAAGTGAATTGATGCCATGAATAAAGAGTATAAGTCTATACAAGACAATAAAGTTTGGGATCTTGTCCCATTACCAGAAGGTGCGAAACCCATTGGTTGCAAATGGATATTTAAAACCAAAAGGGATTCGAATGGTAATGTGAAAAGATATAAGGCTCGTCTTGTGGCTAGAGACTTTATTCAAAAGGAAGGCATTGACTACAAAGAGACTTTCTCTCTAGTTTCAACGAAAGACTCTTTCAGGACAATTATGGCACTTGTTGCACATTTTGATCTTGAGCTACAACAGATGGATGTTAAGACGACGTTTTTCAATGGTAACATTGATGAAACAATCTATATGGTACAACCGGAAAACTTTGTGTCGGAGACCCAAAGAATATGGTTTGAAAATTAAAGAAATCCATCTATGGGCCTAAGTGGGTTTCCCGTTAATGGTATCACAAGTTTCATCAAGTAATTGTCTCATTTGGTTTCGAGATGAATGTTGTTGGTGATTGTGTGTATCACAAGTTCAGTGGGAGTAAACGTATTTTCCTGATTTTGTATGTTGATGACATACTGCTTGCCACTAATGATATAGACATGTTGCACGAAACTAAGAGATTTTCATTAAGAAATTTTGAGATGAAAAAATCTTGGTGACGTCTCTTTTGTATTAAGGATTTGGATACATCGAGATTACTTTCGAGGTATTCCTGGATTGTAACAAAAGAGCTATATCGATAGAGTAATTAGAAGGTTTGGCATGTAGGACTGTAAATCAGGTGACACCCTTATTGGTAAGGGAGACAAGTTTAGTCTCAATTAAAGTATCAATGATAAATTTAAAGAAAATGAAATACGTAAAATTCTATATGCTTCAGCAATTGAGAATTTAATGTATACTCAAGTTTATACACATCCGGATATAGCATTCATTGGAATGCTAGACAGATATTTAACTAAATTTCGGGATGAAAATTTGGAAAGCAGCCATAAGGTTATTCAGGGTTTATAGAGAACTAAGGATTACATGATCACATTCAGGAAAATCAGACCAATTAGAGATCGTTGGATATTCTGATTATGATCATGGAATTGACTGCAAAATATTGTCACTGGGCTGCATATTTTGGATGGAATTGAAAGGCCATTTAAGTTAAGTTATTATGTGACAATAGCAGTCTTGTATTCCAACGGGAACATGACGATGTCAAAGTCTAAAGACATTAAATTCCTAGTTGTTAAGGAAAGAAATCAGAGTGGTTAGATTTCTATAAAGCATATAAGGACAAACTCCATAATCATGAATCCATTTACTAAATGGATACCACCTAAGGTCTTTCATGAGTATATTGCTCACATGGGTGATTCATCTTTTGATGATATGCCAGTCCAGCGGGAGTTTGTATTTGGATGTTGTCTGTTTTAGACACATTTTATCCATGGATATTCGGTTAATTTCAGAAATAAAGTATTCAGTTCAGTTCCACTCCGATTAAAGTTTATGGTTGATCTCACTTAATAAATAAGGTTGGACCAGTTGGAAATAGACATGTTGGATCACATAACATGTAATTTCCATGCTACACTTCCATGATTGATCTATGTCATTTGGTTATATGGGTGTACGTGACCATTGATGGATTTAGTCACGTTAAATGTGACGAAAATCGCTTTGATCCTATATCAATATGACTGATGGACGAGATTGCTTGCAATACCCATAATAATAATAATAGCAAAAAAATTTTGAGCTCATAAGGTTGTGCACATTTGAAAGGTTACACGTTTGGCCCAGTGGGAGATTGTTGGAAAATTCTAACATAATTGGGGCCACACGTAACGTATTAAAATGTGCGGTGCTATTATTAAAGGTTTATTAGTCAATTAAAGTGATCTACCAAAGATGAAATTTGACTATTGTGTATTAGATTTCATGGAATTAAAGTGTAGAGACCGGACGTTTGTTTCAAATTGATGAGGGGCTGATTTGAAACAAATGAAAGATAATGGCCATTCATTATCTTATTCCTATTAGAGGGGTCATGGTCCCCAATTGTTGGAGTTCTTCAAGCTTCTCTACATCCCCATCAATGGAGAGCAAATTTGATAAGGAGATCACCAATCAATTGGAAGATCATAACCAATTCCGAAGAAGAATCAAACATCTATGGATCTATGGTTCAAGGTATGCTTTCGTTTTCATTTTGATATTCTCAATAATTTCAACATGGATGATTACAAGGTTGATTATTGATTGTTTTAGATCAATAATCCTTAATATATTTTCTATCAAGTGGTATCAGAGCCGATTCATTGTTGAATTATTGAGAAATTGAAGGTTTAAATTTTGAATTTTATGGATTATATGGTTTTCCTATTATTTTATGCAATTTGGATTTATTGGTATATGAAATCTAGCATGAAATTATATGGATTTTCGGAATAATTAAGGTTTTTTTTTCATAAAATTCGGATTTGAAATAAGGATTGGTTTTTTGGATCTGTAGGATTTATAGATCTGTTGAAAACAATAAAGAATTTCAGTTTAAAAAAAAAAATTGAGGACTGGCGGCAGCACGCCGCCGGCACAGGTGTCGGCGCCAGCAGCGTGCACGCTGCTGCCCAGCGCAGCGTGAGCTGCTGGCTGGCGGGAAAGGGGGCTGTTCGGCAGCCCCGGCCATTCCGGCCCTGGAGACGCCGAACGGTACCGCCAAGGGTGGTAGGAAGATGGAGGGGTTCTTCCTCATTAAGGTTTCAGTTTGGGAAGATAAGGGGGCGGGGGCTTGTGTTGGAAATTTGAAGTTTTGAGGCCCCTTCTTGCAATTTAAGGATTAGGGTTAAAATTTATGTTTTAGCCCCTAAGGTTTTAAGTTAATTCAAGTTGGGCCTTGAGGTTATGGGCTTTAATAACTCAACCCCTGAAGTTTAAAGTTTTGGTTATTAAGCCCCTATAAAGTTAAAATTCATCCAATTGGGCCTTATAAAGTTCTGGGTTTAATAATTCAACCCCTGAAGTTCTGAAATTGATTAATTTGGGTCATTTAAGTTCTGAATTTTATAATTGAGCCCCTGAATGTTCATAATTGGTTTAAATTGGCCCCTAAAGTTTCTAAAAATTGTTTTTTGACTTCTATACTTTCCAATAATTTATTTATTGACCCATAAAGTTTTGAACTATTAAGTTTTGGGTCCCTAAAGTTTTCAATAATTAATTATTGGTCCCTTAAGTTTTGAATTAATTAATTTTGACCCCTAAAGTATTGAATTATTAACCTTTAGGCCCTTAAAGTTTCAAGATAAATACAATCAAGTATTCCGCTTTTCAAATTTTGGTATAAAAGACTCATTTGAGTATATAATATTCAAAAGTGAATTGATTGAAGCAATATGTTGCCAAAGCAACCTCTCTTGTGGAAATTAATTAACTTAGAATATTAGAAGGAATTCGTGTGTATGCTTGTTCATGCGGATATTAGCCGGCCCAAAGGAAGGTTAATTTTTGGCCGAATTGTATGCACACTTGTGGTGGTAAACATGTGACAATTATAAGGTTTCCATGTGAATAATAAATCAATCCAAAGATGAGTTTATTATTTGACAGGATTTATTGTCAATGTTTGATCACTACATCAAGAGTACCACTTACAGTTAATATTACTGTCCAAAGACTTGATATTAATGATGTGCTAGGTATCTTGAGATGGGACGTACCATTATTTGAATAACTTAATTGTTTATACGGATTCCAATGTGAACATGTTGATTGGGAACAAGTTCTCTATTCAGTTAATCCATCCACTTCTACTATATCTGTCAACATCAACTCCATTCCAGTGCTAAACAGAACAAACTTCAAGTATTGGAGAAAGAACATATTAATTGTTCTTGGCTGCAAAGATCTAGATCATGCGCTCCGGATTGAGCAACCCGCTTCTCTTACGGAAGAAAGTTCATCTGATGGAAAAGGGAACTTTGAGAAGTGGGATCGCTCAAATCGCACGAGTCTAATGATCATTAAGCGCGGCATTCCGGAAGCCTTTGGAGGCACAGTATCTAAAGAAGTAACTAATGCCAGTGATTTCTTGCCAAAATGAGAAACGTTTTGCGAAAAAACGATAAGGCTGAAACAAGCACGCTTTTGCAAAGTTTGATTTCAATAAAATATAAAGGCGAATGAAACATAAGGGAGTACATCATGAAGATGTCTCACATTGCTCCTAAGCTTAAAGCACTAAAGCTCGAGCTGTCTGATGACTTGTTCTTACATTTGGTATTGATTCTGCTTCTTGCACAATTTTGCTGATTAAGGGCAGTTACAACTGTCAAAAGGGGAAAGTGGACTCTTAATGAGCTCATTTCCATATTATGTGCAAGAAGAAGAAATATTAAAGTAAAATAAAATTGACATTACTCACTTGGCAAGTACTTCTACGGATAATAAAGAATAACAAAGCTGCATTCGGTTCGATTTAAAATAAACCGCAAAAGTCTGAAAATGATAAATTAAGCTATAACTTTTGTGAAAAACTGGGATATATAAAGAGAGACTGTACTAAATATCACGCTTAGCGTGTGAAGAAAAGTACACTTCTCATTTTGGTTTGTTTTGAGGTAAATTTAATGTCAATACCTAGACACACTTGTTGAATATATTTCGGTACTACTATTCAAATAAGTGTGTATATGCGGGGTTGTCTGATCTGTCAAAACCAATTGATGCTGAAAGATTCATCTATGTGGGGTGATGGCAAATCAGTAAAGGTTGAGGCTATATGGACCTTAGGTTATTATTAAAGGCTGGTTATTATTTGAATTTGAAAGAGACATTTACGGTACCGTCTTTTGGACGGAATTTGGTTTCTATTTCTACATTGGACAAATTTGGTTACTCTTGTTCAATTTGAAATAGTCAGATTGATCTCTTTCTGATAACTTATATCAGTTTAATACAGTTGCCTCTTATAAAGAAATCTTGTATATGAATCCGCATGGTATTGAACATAAATTAACCAATGAGAATTCTGCTTTGTTTTGGCACAAGCAATAAGGTCACTTCTCTCAAAAGAGAATGAAAAATCTTGTGTTAGAAGGAATTCTTGATTCCTTATTTTTCAGACTTAAGTGTCAATATTAATTGCATTAAGGAAAAAATAAACAAACATAAGGAGATTAAGTGCCATATGACTTCGGACGTCTTAGAACTAATTCATACGGTTATCTGTGGACCATTTCCTTCGGATTTCTTGGAATGGTCAACTGTCATTTATTAAGTTCATAGACGAATTTTCTCAATATGGCTACATATATCTCATTTATGAAGAATCCCAAACCTTGGACATGTTCAAGGCATACAAGACTGAGATTGAAAATCAACTCAGTAAAAGAATTCATTAAGTCAGATCTTACCATAGTGGTGAATACTATGATAGATATGATGAATCAGGAGAACAACGTCCATTGCCTTTTGCTAAAATTTCTAGAGGAATGTGAAATCATTCCACAGTACATCAGGATCTTTCTAGTAAAGATCAGTAAAGACTGCAGCTTAAATTCTGAACACAGTTCCAAATAAAGCAATTTTTTAAGGGGTTACAATATTTTTAAAGATCCCACTATCAAGTCAATTTTCAAACGGGAAATGTTCGGTTCCTTGGGGATGTAGAGTTTGCGGGAGGAGATAAGGTTATAAGGTTTGTCTTGAATGAAGAATATGTATATAATTCTTCTGTTGCAATTGACAATGATTAGGTTCAAGGACAAATTCTTGCTCCAGATCTTGTTCAAGAAGCAATTTCGGATCAAGACTTCATTACATAATCCCCTATATACAATCAAGAGATTGTTTCAGGAATTCAAACTCAACAACCTCAAGTACAAAGTTATTAAAGAAATTCACTATAAAAGGGAGAAAGACAATTCTGGATATTTTTATAGTCTCTCTCCAATAAAATAAGGATGACATGTATTGGTGAAAGAGCAAAGTAATAACTCTCAAAAGTGAATTGATGCCATGAATAAAGAGTATAAGTCTATACAAGACAATAAAGTTTGGGATCTTGTCCCATTACCAGAAGGTGCGAAACCCATTGGTTGCAAATGGATATTTAAAACCAAAAGGGATTCGAATGGTAATGTGAAAAGATATAAGGCTCGTCTTGTGGCTAGAGACTTTATTCAAAAGGAAGGCATTGACTACAAAGAGACTTTCTCTCTAGTTTCAACGAAAGACTCTTTCAGGACAATTATGGCACTTGTTGCACATTTTGATCTTGAGCTACAACAGATGGATGTTAAGACGACGTTTTTCAATGGTAACATTGATGAAACAATCTATATGGTACAACCGGAAAACTTTGTGTCGGAGACCCAAAGAATATGGTTTGAAAATTAAAGAAATCCATCTATGGGCCTAAGTGGGTTTCCCGTTAATGGTATCACAAGTTTCATCAAGTAATTGTCTCATTTGGTTTCGAGATGAATGTTGTTGGTGATTGTGTGTATCACAAGTTCAGTGGGAGTAAACGTATTTTCCTGATTTTGTATGTTGATGACATACTGCTTGCCACTAATGATATAGACATGTTGCACGAAACTAAGAGATTTTCATTAAGAAATTTTGAGATGAAAAAATCTTGGTGACGTCTCTTTTGTATTAAGGATTTGGATACATCGAGATTACTTTCGAGGTATTCCTGGATTGTAACAAAAGAGCTATATCGATAGAGTATTTAGAAGGTTTGGCATGTAGGACTGTAAATCAGGTGACGCCCTTATTGGTAAGGGAGACAAGTTTAGTCTCAATTAAAGTATCAATGATAAATTTAAAGAAAATGAAATACGTAAAATTCTATATGCTTCAGCAATTGAGAATTTAATGTATACTCAAGTTTATACACATCCGGATATAGCATTCATTGGAATGCTAGACAGATATTTAACTAAATTTCGGGATGAAAATTTGGAAAGCAGTCATAAGGTTATTCAGGGTTTATAGAGAACTAAGGATTACATGATCACATTCAGGAAAATCAGACCAATTAGAGATCGTTGGATATTCTGATTATGATCATGGAATTGACTGCAAAATATTGTCACTGGGCTGCATATTTTGGATGGAATTGAAAGGCCATTTAAGTTAAGTTATTATGTGACAATAGCAGTCTTGTATTCCAACGGGAACATGACGATGTCAAAGTCTAAAGACATTAAATTCCTAGTTGTTAAGGAAAGAAATCAGAGTGGTTAGATTTCTATAAAGCATATAAGGACAAACTCCATAATCATGAATCCATTTACTAAATGGATACCACCTAAGGTCTTTCATGAGTATATTGCTCACATGGGTGATTCATCTTTTGATGATATGCCAGTCCAGCGGGAGTTTGTATTTGGATGTTGTCTGTTTTAGACACATTTTATCCATGGATATTCGGTTAATTTCAGAAATAAAGTATTCAGTTCAGTTCCACTCCGATTAAAGTTTATGGTTGATCTCACTTAATAAATAAGGTTGGACCAGTTGGAAATAGACATGTTGGATCACATAACATGTAATTTCCATGCTACACTTCCATGATTGATCTATGTCATTTGGTTATATGGGTGTACGTGACCATTGATGGATTTAGTCACGTTAAATGTGACGAAAATCGCTTTGATCCTATATCAATATGACTGATGGACGAGATTGCTTGCAATACCCATAATAATAATAATAGCAAAAAAATTTTGAGCTCATAAGGTTGTGCACATTTGAAAGGTTACACGTTTGGCCCAGTGGGAGATTGTTGGAAAATTCTAACATAATTGGGGCCACACGTAACGTATTAAAATGTGCGGTGCTATTATTAAAGGTTTATTAGTCAATTAAAGTGATCTACCAAAGATGAAATTTGACTATTGTGTATTAGATTTCATGGAATTAAAGTGTAGAGACCGGACGTTTGTTTCAAATTGATGAGGGGCTGATTTGAAACAAATGAAAGATAATGGCCATTCATTATCTTATTCCTATTAGAGGGGTCATGGTCCCCAATTGTTGGAGTTCTTCAAGCTTCTCTACATCCCCATCAATGGAGAGCAAATTTGATAAGGAGATCACCAATCAATTGGAAGATCATAACCAATTCCGAAGAAGAATCAAACATCTATGGATCTATGGTTCAAGGTATGCTTTCGTTTTCATTTTGATATTCTCAATAATTTCAACATGGATGATTACAAGGTTGATTATTGATTGTTTTAGATCAATAATCCTTAATATATTTTCTATCACTCCGATCCTTTGAGTCAGCTCAGAAAAGTTGTTTTGACTCCTTAAACTGGATATTGTGCAGCACAAACTATGCTTCAACGTCTTATCACCCTTGTCGATGAAATTGTAGTTAGGGACTGATCTGGAGCTTTCTGAAAAATATGGGACTGATTGAACAAATTCCAAACTTCAGGGACCAATTTGCAACTTCCAGAAAGTGGACGGACCTTTTAAACCACACAGAAAGTTCAGTAGCCTTTTTGCAACAGTCACAAAGCCTGGAGACAACTCTGCAGGATCCTGAAAAGTCAGTGATCATTTTGAAGAATTCAGAAATTCAGAGACTCAAATGAATGAATAATGTTATTCAACACCACCGATCTAGGTGACAACATTTGTATCATTAAAGTATTGATTCAATTAAATACAAGGATTTATGACATATTTATTTAAACGTATGATATGCTGACACCTAGACTGATGTTCAACCGTATTGATATTATATATCATTATTTAAGCTGAAGTTTTCATTTATAAAAATTAAATATTACATAGAAAAGAGAAGTTTGCAGAATTTATAAATTCAGTCAACTAGTTAGGATTTATGGCGTTTATAGAAGAACTGACTACAAAAACAGAAGGTAACATAGTGGGAGAAGAAAGGCGGTGGAGATGCTCATTGAGGCTGCGGGTAAATATGCAGCCAAGGTTGACTAGATGAAGCCATGCTGGCGTGGATGGTTGTGGCTCGGTCGCTCCAGAGAGGCAGAGACGGCAGTTTGAAATGAACTGTGTGCTGCTGTCTAATGAGAGGAAGGTGTAATAGACCTTGGCGTGGTTATTCATTTATTTCGTCGGACATTGTTTCTTTGTTTATTTTCTGAGGCATGCTGTGTGCCTCAGCTATTTTTTGTTCGGTCATCAGTACTTGAATTGATTGTACTCTGTTATTTCGAGGTGATTTAAATTAATAAAATTGTGGTTATTTAAAAATTAGAAAGAAAAAAGAAACAGAAGGTAACAAGTACAACAGGCACCATGAAATTAAAGGAAGATACCAATAGCCAGAGTACTCCAAGGTTAAATTACAACGGAAGACTAACACTACATCATTTGCATCTTAGAAGCTAAAGCAAAAATACCTTATATACCTACTGTGATAACACTAATCCCCATTTCACTCAAAAAATATATAAGAACTTCATTTTACAGCATGGTATCAGCATTTGTGGGCAGCCTCTTGACGAAGCTAACAGCACTTGAAGGCAACTTGTTCCTGAACCTGGGTGCCCTCAGATAATACACACCCCAAAGAGCCACCACCCATCTGATTGGCACCAAATAGAACCCAAATGCAGCCATAAAGCAAAGCATCACAAACAAGAATGTAGCTCTTGGATCACGCCAGCTTAGCAACGCTTGAAATCTCTCGCCTTGAGTTGCCATATCCCCAACAACAGTTTGAATCCTTCCAGCAACGCTCCTCAAACGATCATACCTCATTCGAACAATCTCTGCACTTCGACTAGTTGGGAATGAGTCAAACTCTTCGTCCAACTCGTCAGGGAGAATTGTCTCTGCGAAGGACAGTCGAGTATCCATGTGAGGGGGGTAACATGGCCGGGACCTATATCGCCAAATTCCAATGGTAGCCAGCATGAGAAATATGCAAGAAATTATTAGCTCAGGGACCAACACAAGGATGATGAAGACAATTAGACATAATGTGGAGTATACAGGTTTGTGCCAGTTTCTTAAGGATTCTAGCAACCTGCTCATAACAACAAACCAGGCTAAAACATTAGTAAGCCTAAAGAAATTAGCTTTGCTCTTTCTCATGCTCCACATATGAGAGTCATGATCAAGCATGTACTCCACCACTTCTCTTCCTAATGGAGGCTCTGCTCGACTGAGCCTTGAGGCTATCACACTCATAGCCTGGCATCTTAAACTATCCAGTTGATTCACAGACAATGGCTGCACATAGTGCATCTTTGGCAGCAATGGCATTGTGTATGTATGTAACATATTAAACATATTAGCACACGAAAACCGAACAGCCAAATTAAGCTCTCCCATTTTCTTCACACCAGAAGGATGCAACATGAGCAGTGGGTAAGCATGAGTATAAACTCTGTCAGATTCAAGAGATGACAATCTGATTCTAACCTTCCCAATGCGAGTATCGCGATTTCCACCTCCTGATACAGTGTTCTTGTCAATGCGCGAATTATCAAACACCCCAATGGTAATAACAGTGCAAGGATCGTAAACTTCCCAAGTGTACTGCTCATTCCACTTGGGGGCCAAGCTGTCCACTACAGTCCGAGTTCGAACCCATTTCTGCCCATATTTTGCAACACAATAAGCATCAGTCGAACCTCCTTTGCCTTCTTTTATCTTCATGGGCATAATATTTGTTGCACCCAAAAGGCCAACTTCAAGAACACCAATGTGGGGCTTCCAAAGCTGCTTAGCTGTTGGCCTTACATCACTACTGTACATTGTGGCCTGATCGAGCACGTGATAACCTCCCTCAAGTGAAGCACGGAGGTGAATCCGAGAGGCAAAGCGAACCACAGTCTTGGATTCGTTCGGGTTGCTGAATTGAGTGTCAAGATTAAACCATCTAGACATCACCGGCTTGTCATCAATTCGCCTTTCAATATTTGTCATGGGTAAAACCAGTCTCCCCACAACCTCATCCCGATTCAAAGCTAGACTATCCTCAACTGAGATCAACAGATAGTCCTCAAATGGCTCAGCAACCACAAACATCAAATCCTCATTCCAAAGAGGATTTGAAAAGCTCCTATTTGTCTTGGGCGAAGCAATCCTAGTCCTCAAAACTTGGTTCCCCACTTGAACTTTAGCAAAAAGCTCGGGATATCTCACCATATTATTCATTGGCGCTCCTTTGCCTCCCAAAATAATGTCTTGTGCTTCCATCACACTCACTCTCAAATACCATAGCTTTGGCGAAAGGTAAACCTTAGACTTAATCGAATTCAAACCATCAAAATGCACATTAGCTGCCTTGGAATGCCAGGCTTCGGAGAAGGCCTCGTCTGCCTGAGTCCCAAACCACATGGACACCATCACCTCACCACATTTGGCCTTATCACCTTTCTTGTCCTCCATTCTATACCACTGTGGTGCCAATTGACTATCAGGTTGAACCCTTTTGGGTACCTCACTTAAATCGAACGAAACTCGCCCCAAGTACTCATCTTTACCACTCTCCTTCACAAAAATCTCCACCGTAGATGATTGTATACAATCCTTGGAAAAGGCAAAAATTTGGTCCCAATCTGCATTGCTCAAAGAAACCCTATTTGTAATCCCTTTGTAATTTCCAAGCTTCACCTCAGCCACAAGCTCACCACTACCAAACAGTGAAATCTCACGAGCTCTCACAACTCTCACATACAAATACTGCATTTGCTCAACAAGATCATACGTAGAGCTCGTTTTATCCTTGTTCAAGCCTCCAAGGTGAGGGCTGGTCTCCTTCAACGCAAACTCGTTCAACCCAGTTGAGAAGCCCCCAATCCCAGCACCATGACTGATGCTGACGCTGTGAGCACCGCCTGCAGCGGTGGGAATAACAGGTCCAGGAATGGTAGTAATAACGACAGGCTCGATATCACCGGGGCTTGGCTCCACGGGATTTGGGTGGGTCTGATTTTGAAAAATCAGTCCCATTTTGTTGCTTTCTTGACCCATTTGCTGTGGCACCATCAAGTTCCCACCTTGCTGCTGCATTTTCCTGTTTTTCTTGGAAACAGCGCCACCAGAAACCACCACTCCACCACCACCACTGCCGTCGCTACTAATCACCTGTTTAACCTCTTCTTTCGTGGATAAATAAAGCTTCAAGCTAATCTCACCGCGCACGTGCGAAAACAAGCTCCTTTTATCCAGCGTATAAAGCTGAGCCATTTCTTCACCTTCTTTAGCAATGCTCGAGCCCGAAACTCTAACCTTCCCCAAGAAATTCCTGCTGTTACTCGACCTCCTTTCGTTGAAAACATTCACTTCTATGGTCCTGTAAGGTAGGTCTGCGACGTCTTTTACGTGAAAAGCCAGCTTCTCGTTCCATACTGGGTTGAGTTCTCTATATTTGACTTGGGTTTTTTGTCTCTGGTTCTCAAACTCTACCTCTACAAATGGAGACGATGAGCCTTCACCATCTTTTGGCATGAGGTTATGTGCAGCCACCACTTCCACCACCAACTTCTCTTTGCTGCTGTTATTCATGGCTGATTTTCTTCCTTTTGTTTTCTGTTACAGAGAGAGATACAAGTGCAGATATAAACAGTCGATACAGATAGAGAGAGGAGTGTATTGAAGAGAGAAGGAAATGGATTTAGTCGACTTGAGTGTGACAAGAATGAGAGATTGAGTTGCATCACATAGAAGATACAGCTCTACTTACCTTATATCAGAGTGCGTGTGAAACACGCATCATTAATTCTCAAATTCTATTAAAAATAAAAATGCATTAATACCATTGACCTTTCCGGTCACAAAATCCAAATATTAATGGTAAAGGAGTAATGCTGATATTATCCAGATAAATATGGTATTAATAAATAAATAAATTTCACGTTGTCCTATTGGTGTAAAAATTGTTGTTTCTACCATTGAAGTCATTCGGCTTATAACAAAAGTCTAATAAAAATTTAAATCAACTTAAAAAGTTGATCAAAATTCGTCAAAACCAACTTATTAAGATATTAATTTCCAACAAAATTCTCACGTAACCTCTACATTAAAACACGTTTGATTTCAAATTTCTATTACGAGGAACATATGACGATTTCTGAGTTAAGAATTGATTGTGTAATGAAGAGTTGATTTGTTTTCTTTCAAAGATTAAGGATTAACTTACCATTAGAACAATATATTTAGAATTAATCTACTGTACAATGATAGTTGACAAGATTTATTGACAAGGTTTGATATGACAAAATTTGGACAGTTAATTTAAAAAAGGGTTAATTTCACAAATGGTCACTGAAGTTACCTGAAAATTTCAAAACGGTTACTGAAGTTTCAAAGTTTCAGAAACGGTCACTGAAGTTTGAAATTTCTTTCAAAACGGTCACTGAATTTTCAGATTTTTTGGCCAAATTTGAGGCAATTTTTCGGCAACTTTCGACCACCAAAACTACCGATTTCGGATACCGTTGGAAAGCCCACGATGTCCTCTTCAATTACCACAAAAAATCTCCCCAAGACTCCAAGTGATTCGGCCGGAATAAACCCACGAAGTCGGCAACTGAAAATTATGAAAATCTGCCCAAATTTTCAGATTTTTGGGGGCAAGTTTAAGGCAATGTTTCGGCAACTTCCGACCACCAAAACTGTCAATTTCGGAACCGTTGGAAAGCCCACGATGTCCTCTTCAATTACCACCAAAAATCTTCTCAAAACTCCAAATGATTTGATCGGAATAAACCCACGAAGTCAACTACCCAAACTCGACAAATTTTAATGCGCGCAAACATATTGGTTGAAGTACTAAAATCTGAACAGTTAATTTAAAAAATAGTTTTTGAAATTTTTTAAAATGAAAGAATGTGACGAAGCAAAATCATGATTGTCAACAAATATTGTCAACTATTATGTACATGTAGCATGTTTGATATATTTAAGGAGCAGTGATGAATTTTTCCTTAAAAGGGACCTGCTGTGTAGGGGTGGGCGCGGGTCGGTTTGGTTCGATTTTTTTGGTTCCAGAAATTTTCGGGTATTTAGTAAATGGAACCGTCGGTTCCAGATATAATTCTGGAACCGTTCGGGTTCGGGTTCGGTTCGGTTCGATTCCTACTATAATTAATTTTTTTAACATTTATAATAACACTATATAAATATATTTAGAAAACTTTGTCAATGCGTCTTGAATAATTAATCCATAATATATTAGAAAGTTTTCACAAAATGCTAACACTTTAGTACTAGACAATATAGATCACAATTTTTTTTTGTTGCTTCCCTCAAACAGTTACTACTCCACTGCTTGCCTACCAAAATGTAACATATAAAAACATCTAACTATGTTCTCCATTTTGAGAAGTGGTACCAAAATCATTCATATTTTCTGAAAACATTGTGAGAAGTGAGGCAATCCCAACGTGCTCAGTACTTTCACCGAGTGAATCTGCGTGTGAATATTGACCAGGTTCAATCTTAGCTTTTACAAATGAACGTAATATTTTAAAGTATTAAAAATACTTACCAACTATGTAATGTAATCATCGATTGCTTGACTTGCCATATACCATTAAAATGTTAACAATTTCTTGAGTACCATGTAAAAAAAAAGAATCCAGTAACTAGAGCTGGAAATCTCTGTGCAAAGCTCTTGAAAGGCTTAAAAAATTTGTCATTGTAAATACGATAAAAGAACGAAAGCACTGTTAGCGTTAAGAGGGTAAAATCTCACGTCTCTTAAATATGAAAAGAATAATTACGAGAGTACTCCAGGTTAGTGTGGGAACTAGAAGGAGGATGACTTCTTCAAGTTGGAGAAAATGACTCATGACTGGACGAGAAACATGTTGTGCGGCAGGAATGGACTGGAGAGAGAAGAAGAAGAGAAGACCGAAAATTCTAGGGCTCTTTCCCTTTTATATTTAGTGGTTTTTTTTTTGCAATTTTTTTTATGTTGGTCGGTTTGGGTTATATTCAATATACTTAAAGCCCAAATGCTCAATTGTAAAAAAAAAAAAAAAAAAATTCGGTTCTTATTCGGTTCTTCGGTTCTTGGTCTAGAACCGAGAACCGAACCGAACCGAACCCGTCGGTTCTCGATTCGGATACCCGTTCGGGTTTTTAATTTAAGAAAACCCGTTCGGTTCGGTTCAGTTCGGTTCCGGTTCGGTTCGGACATTTTGCCCAGCCCTACTGCTTTGTAGAAAAATCAAGAACCTTCCTTGAGCATGAAGGACGCATAACCACGCTCCGTAGAACCCGCGTGAATAGAGTTGGCAACTGAACGGGGTTGGACCGGAAGAGGATAAAAATGTTTATCGTCATCCGAGGTTATTGGTTTTTTCTTTTTTAAATATTTGTATAGCATAGAATGTTGTAGTTTCGCAGTTACGAGGCGCGTGAATTTCTCCAATGCTGTTGTCCTGTGGATTAATGCTGTCTGAAATAGGCGGCATCCTCTCCAAGTATTGGGCGGAGGCTCTTCTGTTCCTAACGTCATCTTCATTCTTTTCATGCCTCTGGGTTGGCACACTTCTCAACCAAGTCAAGCGGGCTCCATTCGAATTTTAATGGGTTAAACTAGTCGTGTACATCAACTTTGCCACTTCCTAGTGTTGTCAAAATTCGTAACCTATCTTGCCATATTCTGATATTCAGTAAAAATTCTGGCACAAAAGATATGTACCTTCAGCATTGTTGTAAAAGTATTATGAAAATCAATGTCTAAAAAATGTCACTTCACAAAAAAAAAAAAATTTAATCTAAAATTTAATGCAGGGACGGAACCAACACGTCAAAATAAGGGGTTCTCGATTTTTTTTTAAAACATTATCTATTAAAATGAGAAAACTGCACACAATGTGATAGAAAAATTAATTCTTGAAAGAACTTCTGGTGTAAAATATTGTTGACCCAAGTCTTTATAAAGACTATTCTAGTTTTTCGGGTTTCTTCCTTGTTGCCTCTCACTTCTAATGCATTTTCTATATTTCATAGCATTTACTCAAGTAAATAATAAGTTTCACAAGTGCTCATTTTTTAAAGAGGTGTCTTTCATTGTATAATTTTAGTTGAGTGTGAAAGATCGTGACGTGGAAATTTAGAGGAAATAAACTTCGTTCTTATACTTGGTTGATTTACTATTCTTTGGACTTTGGAGATCTATTACTCTAAATAGAAAGTGAAACTGAGAGAAAAATTAATGATCTTTAGAAGTGTCATTCATTTGTTGTAAATATTAACCCGTAGTGGTACTGTTAGGCATGAGAACTAGCTAGTGCTTTCGACTATTAGCTAACCATATACTGACTTTCGACTTGTCTCTTTTCAAGGTAGTAGTTTTAGGATCCATAAATAAATATTTTTTCTTTATAATTTCTTAAGTTAAAACATATTGCTTGAAATTTTTAATTTCAAATGTCATCATTCCCATCCAATGTTACCGTTCATTTTCAAAACCATATTTGAGAACATATCTAATAATTACTTTTAACACCAACACCGATACAAAATGGTAAATACAAAAAAAAAAAAAAAAAAAAAACATTTTGTCAAAAAATTGGAGGGAGGGGGGGGGGGGGGGTCCTCCCCTAGGACCCCCCTCCTGCCCTCCCTCCGCCCCTGATTTAATGTACATGTAGTTTAATTAAATTTTAGTCCATGTTTGATATACATTCTTATAAAATACATTATTTTAAAACTCATTTTTATTCACACAATCTTCAACAAAATAAATTTTTTTATCACATCAACAATTTTTTCTTACTTTTTAATTACATATTTCCCATCATATTACTATTTAAAATACATTCTCATCAATAATATTCATCAAATACACTTATAGTGTGTTTGAGCCACGTTATTTTGGAAGAATGTATTTTGGAAGATTGATGGAGAATGTGTGGTTGAAAAAGAAGGAAAAATAATTGATGTGATGTAAAATATTATTTTATTGAAGAATGTGTGATTGAAAATGAGTAGAATAATGAAAATGAAAATTTTAATGTGTACCAAACATGCACTTAATTTATTTTTCTCTCCTCTCATCAATCAAACTTTTTGCTTGTTTGAAGGTCGTTAGTTTGAGAAAATTAAATTTTGAATAGTGGTTTTCTAATAATGTGTAATTAAAAAGTACAAAAAATTTTATTATGTACATGAGAAGATTTACAGTGGGGATAGTGAGGTCACTTGCCCATACAATATTTTGCCCAATTTTTTTTTTTTTTTTTTTTTAAATTTTCAAAGTGAACACCAAGCATATTTTAGTTGAAAATGAGTATTAAAATCAAAGAGTTGAAATAATGACGACAACCATTATTTGAACAAAATGAAGTTTGAATAATGATTATTTTTAAAACGTGTTGTTAAAAAGTGGGATAAAGTTTTAAGTTAACGTGCAAAATATTTTATTGTATATATGTGTAGTTGAAAACGGACATTTTTTTGTAACGATTTAACCTCTATGTCCAAACCGTTATATCATACGTACTGTCCGTTTTGTGTGGGCATATGCCCACTTATCCCTCACAACTCTCTATTGTATCCTCCAAGATTTGAATCCAAGATCTCTACCTAATGGAATCACATTAGACTAGCTCTACTGAGACATGGTCATATTCTCAATCATCGAAACCCTATACAATATCAAGAACAATAGTGGTTCGAGAGACCTATGACACTGTGACTTTGAACTTTGGAAGCTCAAGTTAAAGTGAATTAATCAAGAAAGGATGTCCTCAAGAAATAAGAGATCATCTTTTGCTCCAACTATGTAAGAAAAAATGGACAATATTCAATGATTATAACATGGATTTTCGAAATAAGGTGTACAGTGAAGAATGGACTATTAATAAATACTTTTGTTCCCGCATTCGAGCTTCAAATGCAGCACGTATGAAGTAAAATAGATTTATGTTTGATTGTAATAGATGGACATGTAAAATTAAATTTAATCACATTTTCATGATATCGACAATTTTTATAAAAATTTTAACCCACGTTTCATTAACTTCTAACAAAATTTAATAAAAATATGATTTGTAACAATATCAAATATGGATTAATCATTCTATAAAAAATAATGTTATTTAACACCACTAGTGCTAGAGTACCAATTTACGTGATCTCTTTTGTATATTCAATTAAATGATTTATATGACAATGCATTAAGTTGATTTATTTTGTCATGCAATTGTTATCGTGCTTCGTTAAAATCTTAACCAAATTAGAAAAAGCACCCTTGAAGTTACTGACTAGACTATTGTGGAAACACTCGGTTCTTTTTTAAAAACTAGTTTTTTTTTTTTTTTTTTTTTTTTTTCGTGCAATGCATGGGTTGTATTATTTTGAACGTAATGTTAGTGTTTTTAATGTTGAACTATTCTCGGCAACTAAACAACAAACCAATAAGTTATGAAGAGAACAAAAATAGGCAATGTCGAAATCCTTCTCTAGTCCATACCCATACCCATACCCATTTTCATGTAAGGAACAAATTCAATATAACTTATTCTTCCATTTTGCATTCATATGTGAATCCTCGAGCTCAAATGTTTGGAATGCTGTATGAAATAACGAAGTTCGACCTAACTTGAGGGGGGAGGGGGGGTGAATAAGTGATTATACGGAATTTAAATTTAATAGTTAATAAAAGCAACGAGTCACAGTTATTAATTAATCCAAATGAATTCACATGCACAACTATCATAAGTTGAGTTACTGTAGTTAATAAGTCACTGAAAAATAAATAACACTTGAAAATTGATGACGGAGAAAACCCGTAACTAAGTAAAAACTCCGAGCTCAAGCCAGTAAAAATCTACTATAAACGAATCAACTTACAATACTGTCAGACTCAACTAACTCTAGTACTTTTTGATTCCTGACTATAATTACCAAAGTCCTTCTGGATTGTGTGCTTCTGCACCAACTCCTAACTTTCTAAATTCGTCTATCTCCTATGGATCAATGAGAACTCTTCATTATCCAATAACCGGAATTTCGATCCTTTTTCTTGATCTTCAGAACTCTGACGATGTTATGAAAGTATGTGTTTTGATGTTTGGTTTATGTGAAGATGATGTTTTTCAATGCAATGATTGAATCAATATGACGTTTGAACTCTAAGAATGATATGGAGGAAGTAATCTCTTGTTTATCTCAATGTTCAACACTCATTTTTTTGAATGGAGGTGCATATATATAGTGTAGAGGTTTTGGGTAGTATGAATCGGATAAAAATCTTGAAAAATGTGAATTAGGTTATCTTGGGATACACTGTCGCTCGAGTGACAGGATACGACGGTGTGTCGCTCGAGCAAAGTCCAGACGATAGGCAAGACAACTTTTGTTTTTACCACTCGAGTATCAGCTGGGCTATAGGTAAGTGAAATTGCGGCGACTCTTTTCTTCTTGTTCCATACTTGAACTCTAGGACTTCTAACTTACCACTTGACACTTTAAGTTTTAAAAACTCTTTTACAACAATAATTTTGTCAAAAAATTACCAACAACTTTAAAACCTAACACTATATTATCGGCTAAAGAAAATGAAGACAACCTGTAAAGAATGAGTGTTTGTATGTCTCAACAATGTAAGACAGACTATACACTTAGTTTCAATAAACATTTGTACTTAGGACTCTGCTAGTTTTGAATTGAAATTTTGTAATCCATCCTTTAGTTTTTCAGTTGAAACAATATTTGTAAGGATTTTTGATGAAATAAGTCGACAAAAAACTTAAGTATAACACAATCACATAATATAATCAAAGTAAAAAACGTAAGAACACCAAGTTGTTAACCTAGTTCAGCCAACAGGCCTAGTCTGGGGGCTCAGAGACTGTAACCCGTTCCATTAGTACAAAATAGCCTTCAAAGAGAGAGTATAGTTTACATCAAACCACTTAGACACTAATTTGATCATTGATCCACATGGATCTACAAAACCAAGTCTCAAATCCTTCACAACAATCAACCTTAACCAGACCTGACCAACCTTAGAACAACATAGACTTTCACACAGCCATAGTTACGTAGCAGGATGAATATTATAGGATCAATCACAAAATAACCAAAGTTACACAGAAGGATTTCAACCAAAGGAAGAAAAAGAAATAAAATCATAAAAAACGAAGAGTCTAGAGAGAAAACAGAAGAGATAGCTGAAAACCAAAAATGACACTACAGTACCCGTCAAAACCAAGTGAAATGAAAAGTTTTTATCAAGAGCAAATCTCAATCATCCATTTGATCAGAAAACCAATATCCTTCCTCAACTAGCACAATCCATGCCACAGTCAAAGGACCATTTGGAGGTTGCCACGTGGGCCATCCATAATCTAAATAATCAGTTAAGGCAAATTTCAGAAATAACACCAATTTAATAGTGTTTTGAGAAGCACACACTTTCAATTCTTCACATTGGTTCTCAATAACACCTCACTTTCTCTAGTTGCTAAATTTACACATGGAACTTACAGTTATTCATCATTGCCCGGTACCTACAAAATTTTTAACCTATGTCAATATGCAATATAGACAAAAATGACTTAAATTTTGCAACAGATAAAACTTTTGTCCCCATATCTGAGGAATTTTTATTAATATGAATTTTACACAAATTAACTTCACATGTAGAGATTTTCTCTCTAATAAAATGATACTTAACCTCAATATATTTTGATCTTTCATGATAAATAGAATTTTTGTTAAGTAAAAGTGCACTTTGATTGTCAGTAAATGTAATGGGAGTATCATGCACAAAGTTCATTTCATTTAAAATTCCTCTTAACCATATACATTCTTTCACAACCTGAGTAATGGCAATATATTCAACTTCAGTGTTGGATAATGTTACCATTGACTGCAATTGTAATTTCCAAGTCATACAATTGTTACCAAGTGTTAAAAATTAAACAATGGTAGATTTTCTGTTATTTTTCTCACTAGCAAAACCAACATCCACATAATCTTTTAAGGTTAGCTTATCCATTTTTTTTTCACAAGTCCAAGTTTTAAAGTACCAACAATGTATCTGAACAGCCATTTCAAAACTTCCCAATGGGTCTTACCAGGGTTGGACGTAAATCTGCTCCAAAAACTAATTGCATAAGCTAAATCAGCACTGGTTGTAATCATGGAGAACATAATAGAACCTATAGTATTAGAGTAATGCATGTTCCTCATTTCCCTTAATTCTCCTATGTTTTAGGAGAGTGTGCATTGGAAAGATTCATGTGAGCAACTAAGGGAACATTTACAGATTTTGATCATTTGATGCCAAACTTAGTTATAACTTTGTTTATATAGGCTTCCTGAGAAATAGTTAACCTGTTTTTAGGCCTATTTATTTTTATAACCATTCCCAAAATCGTTTCAGCATTTCCTAAATCTTTCATATCAAACTCAGATTTTAAAAGATCTTTTCATTCTTATGATTTCAGATTTGCTTGAACTAACTAGAAGTAAAGAAGCAAATAAACCTCACAGCCTTTGAGTTATTATGGTACAAGCAAGCACACTTCTTTTAAAACATATCTTAAGTACATATGCATCAAATCTTTTGTACTACTGTCTAGGACTTTGTTTAAGTCCATACAGTGATCGTTCCAATTTGCACACTAAATCAGCTTTACCTTTCACCTTAAAACCTTGAGCTTGACTCATGTAGATATTCTCTTCCAATTCTCCATATAGGAATGTAGTCTTAACATCAAGTTGTTCTAATTCCCAATTGAATTGAACAACTAATGTTAAAATCAATCTAACGGTCTTATATTTATCACAGGAGAGAATATCTCATTGTAATCAACCCCCTCCTTTTGAGTTAACTCCGTTGCCACTAATCTGGCCTTATACCTTAGAGGGCCACTAGGATTGTTTCCTTCTTTAATTTTGTAAATCCATTTACATTGTACTAAATAAAAGATCATGTCTACATTACAAATAAAAGATTAATTTTGTAAATCCGTTTACATTGTACTAAATAAAAGATTTTTGTAAATCCGTTTACATTGTACAAATAAATCCGTTTACATTTTGTAAATAAAAGATTATGTCTCCATTACAAATACAATAACAGGTTCCAGATCTTTGAATTATGCATCCATCCTGAATTATCCATCCACCAGGTTCGTAATACTACTTACAAACATCCAAATGTGCTGGATAGTTTGTCATCCCCGGATTCCCTGAAGAATTTGTTGGAACCTGTACATCATGCAACCAATAACCTAGTCAAACACCAAATGAAATGATTCCAAATTGAAAAGGCAAATAAGACATTCATAGAGATAGTTACACCTTCTTTCGACCCCTTGATTTCTTTGAATTCGCCTCCAACGGACTTTTTTGCGTAATTTTTTCGGTGCACCTTTGCTTTTTGTAAGTTTTGGATCCAGATTGTGCAGACTTTCATCATTTCGATCTTCAAGTACACGTATATCCAAGTTACTATGATTCGATTTAGACAATTCGTTTGTTTAGACTTCAATCCATCCCAATAGACGATTTAACCGTTCTTCATTTGTCACTATCAAATTTGCCATCTTGGTAAAAGCGAGACACAACATCTCATATCTTATTTGTTCAGCCGTAGACACCAAACCATCGTACATCTTTGGGACTCGTATGTACGGTCTACTAATATCTCTCATCCATCTCCGCAAGACATATTTTTAGGGAAATAAATGCACATCTTTCCGAATTAAAACTGATATTGAGTGTCTACAAATGATACCTCGAAACTCAAACAAGTGACAATTACAATCAATTTCACAAATGTCTCTATGAAAGCAGACAATAAAATTTTTTCTCTTCATTCCCCCACTAAGAATAACATCCTCACAGACCTCGTACTTCGTTTGCCTGTTGAAGTCTTCAGTAGATAATACTTCACAATAAACCTTTCCTATGAATTCTTGTTGGAACTCCTTGAATTTTGTGATAGTATATACATCTTGAAATTGTTTCTCCAAATCATACTTAGTGGCACATGTAACCATTTGCGAGAACAATATAAAATCAGCTTGAAATTCCTTCTCACTTTACTTTTCAATGCTCGCTCATACTACTCTACAAAAAGCTTTAAAGATGTTTTCGAATGCACATAACCGTGAAAGAATGTATTCATGCTCTCATTTCGTTGTGTGGTTGACATACCAACCTAAAATGTAGTTTTCAGGTAGCATGGTACCCAACAACTTCTCTTATTATAGAGTCCATTCAACTAATCATGATCTCGTAATTCAAAATGATCAAGCATATTCAACCATCCTTCTTCAAATTCTTTACAACTTAATGTGTCATAGACTAACACATATATATCATGCATTATTGCACCTTTGACAATGTGATAGCCAAACTTCTCATGTAACTTCTTTAGTATATGCCACAAGCACCATATATGCCTAGAGTTAGGGAACGCAATTTGAATAGCATTTGGTATAACTCGATCTTGATATGTAATTATTCCATTGGGAGCTTGGCCATTCATGCATTCTAACCATGTCCTAAATATCCAATGAATGTGTTAATATCTTCGTTCGATACCAAACCACACCCAGAAGAGTTGATTGTCCATGGTGATTCGCCCCTACAAAAGGAGCGAACGACATATCATATTTGTTAGTTAGGTATGTAGTGTCAAAAGTAATGACATCCCCAAATTCCTTACATGCTTCTTGACAGCTGTTATCTACCCAAAAAATATTTCTCAGTCGACACTCTTCATCCAAGTCCATACTAAAGAAAAACCCAGGACAATGTGCTTGCATTCTCAAGAAATATGCTTGTATTGCAGTAGCATCTCATTCTTCCAGTCTTAAACGTTGCACTTTCTCGATGAAATTTCTACAATCATTCTCAACACATGTCATGTTATCAAAACCACCCACCTCCACTACAGTTGAATTAAAGCTTTAATGCACAAGTATCCCTGCTATGTCATTTACCTCAAGCCGTCTTTTAACACGTTCACTAAGTTGTCGATTACATCTATACAACCTAGACTTAGATGTGCTTGTTTTATGGTTATGCTCTAAATGCACAAGGTTTATTCAAAATATTCTACATGCATAAGAACAAGCAGTCAATCTAGCTTTATACCTAGTTTCAATTGTTGGTGGAGGATTCAAAGAAGTACTTCTCTTATCTTTTCATCGCCCTTCTCGACTATAAGTAAAACTCACATACCGTATTGTCCCATCAGCTCCTCTCTTCGTATTTTGTTTTCTAACAAGAAACCCTACTTGATAAGCATGCCTCTTGTAGAACTCAAATACCTCAATCTCATTCGCAAATTTCATACCAACCTTAGGCACGAATATCTCATTCTCAGCGCCTAACATTTCATAAGCCAAACCATCGCCGCCCACAAAATTAGATGAGTTAACATCCATTCCTGCAGGAACAACATTTCACATTAAGCTTTACATTAACAGTACATAGGAGCATTTGTCAACAATAATGTAGAAGGTAGTTTTAAAATCAACAGGTGAAAACATAAGCAACACCATCGAGAAGCAGGATATTTCCTTCAATTTAAGCACGAGATTTCCTCATCAGTGAGACATTTTAAGCACGACATTTCCTATAATCTAATATGAACCTTCATTGTCATTGGGTAAATTTCAAAAGTTTTACTGCAAAGTTCAAGAATAAACAAAATATACCTTGACTGGTGTTCTTGTCAAACATGTTGTCGGAAACATTATGTGACTCTCCATCCTTTTGGGTATCCTTCTCTGTTGAGACGGAGGAAGAAGGGAAAACATATGTTTACAACTTAATGTGTCATATACCATTACATTTTGAATGGAAAGGAAAAAGAATTACCATTTGCATAGGTGGAATCTTCAAATCCACCAACGCAGCCTTCAAATCCGTCGGCTAGAACATCGGAGAACGAGAGAAATTGCTCGGGTAAGCCATCCATTTCATAGGTCGGACTGGATTTTCGAGTTTGGTGTCGGGAGCGAGATGGGTTGGAGTGAAAAGGGAAAATGATGTAAATGAGTTTTAATCACGCTTCTGGAAGGAAAATTTTGGATAGTTTCATGTTTATTTTTTTCCCCACTGTTGGTGAGAAATTAATTTGAAAGACCAAAAAAACACCATGTAGGATTTATGGACACGCTTATGGACACTCTAATGTACGTCCAGCATTGTCCCTTATGGTTTGCAAAATATGGAGAGACAATGTTATTAATAGAAGTACGCATGATATTGTAATCTATTGCATTAACTACCTTTACTTGAATCATGTTTCAATTAATACATTTCAGTCAATCCCATGGGGATGAAAGAAAAACCAAGGAAAAACAAACACGAGACAACACTTGAGATCAAACATCGTAATTTCAGAAGCAGAACACATTGCTAGCAACAACTTATCGGTGTCCGACATATATCAGACACCAGTATGCCTAAGACATATTGCCGACGCGTATCAAAGTTCCTTGCGGAGTGTCAGAGGCAAGAAAAGGCATCTGTCTTGAAGAAATCAATAATAAAATTTTGTTGGGAGAAAGAAATGAATGGTGACCGTTGAATACCTGGGAAGAAATGCAACCTGTGGTAATTCGTCTGGGAAGAAATCGTCTGAGGAAGGAAAGAAGAAAGAAAGAAAAGAAAAAGAAATGAAGAGATTGCTGGGCTTAAAAAAAATCAGGGAAATGAAAAGTCTTACTTAAATTAATGTGATTTTTAAATTGTTACACACTCTGACGGAAGTAAACAACGTGGGTCCAAACGGCCGGTAGGTTTACTAGTTGCCCAATGCAAACCTACCATAGCTATGGATTTATGCTATTCTTCTGTTCACGTGTGAAAAAATTCCCAATTAATAGAAATAAATAGTTAAAAATTAAGCAATTAGAGGTTTTTAATTGTTTAAAAGAACTCGAGAATCGAAAAGTATAATTACAAGGAACCAAAGTGTATGTTAGAATCTACAATGTTTAGAAGGGTTTGTATGGTGAAATCAAGGAAATGTATATACATACAAATAGATACAGATAGAAAATGGGATAAATAGTGACTTTTAGATGGGTTCACTGGTTGAAAATCCGGCGTGGATATCTTCTCTTCGCTACCTCAATTCGTTTTCAAAGGCGGCTCCTAGGGTTAGTGCGAAACCGAGAGAGAAGAAGCCATTGGGGAAGAGGATTATTCTACTTTACCATAATGCGTGCCATAATTTTTGACCGAATCGCCACATGGCGACCCTCTATTGGAAGGACGTCTGGACCTGCAGACCCCCCCAATAGGGGCCGCCATGTGGCAATTCGGTCAAAAATTGGGTAACCCATTATGTTACCATAACAAAGTCCTTGGGAAAGAAAGTGGATGGAAAAGTGATTACATGAGATATTTCTGAATATTTGAAATATTTATTGATGAACAGTATTTTGAACCGTTTAAGTGTGAAGACGAGGGGACAAAAATGTACAAGAACTTGTTTGACCCCATTAAATTAAAATTTATTCTTTTCAGCAATCACATATTCTTTAATAAATAATATTATACGTAAATTTTTTAAAAAAAATTCCTTCTTTTTTAGCCATACTTTTTTTTTTATATAAAAAAATTACAATTTATCTCATTATAACGCAGGATAATGGAGCTTAAACAAGATTTAAATGTGCATCCTCTCTTTTAAGGAAAGTAGGATTACAAAAATCTCTCAATGTTTATTTTTCATAATCAAGTATCCCAAGTGATTTCGCCTCCAACAAATTTATATCTAAAGGCTAGTGCTTACTGTATCTGAAAAGGACATATGTTTGCTTGTGTTTGTCTTATACTTGGTCAAAAGTATGTCTGTCAACATTCTCTTGGCCATATCAAAATTTTCAGAAATATAAAAAAACACCAACCCGCGGTCCCCAAAGATGTCACTCTAAACTGGGAAAATCGAATGAGAAAAGCCAATTCAAGAAGTCATCACTTTTTAGTTGTTCAAATCTATAGTTTCAAATACTTTGCAAATGGGTAGTCCCCAAACATCCACATGGGTCCTTTTAGCCTATTCAAATTCTAAGGGTAGTTTAGTGAATGAACCTTTGTTTCTATGAAAAAAATTTAAAAGGAAGAAAGGAGTAGGGAGGGTAATTTTTTTGTATATTTATATGGGTTGTTCAGTAAATGGTCCAACATGTATTGGGGCAGATAATCTTGCTGGGCCTTTCCAAGCTTTTTGACTTCAGAGCCCTATATGGACAGCTTGGGGTCGTAGGAGAAAATAAAGTGAAAATTACGCTCAGACAGATTTTTTAACTTTTCAATCAAAAAATCTTGTTTAAAGTTTTTTTAATTCAAAATTCAGGAGATAACTAAATTTTTTAATACAAAGTTCAATTAATCTACCTATTCACCCTACACCACTTCATCAAATTTCACTTTAACTCTCTATCTTCTCCCTCACACATGGAACAAGATGTTGTCGAGCGGCATTTTGACGCACCTGTGAGCTCCGCGCACAACGGCTTCCTAGTGCTGCAGTGCGTAGACTTGTGCGCAACGAAGATGACACCAATGTAGTAGTGGTCTCGTGCACACGACTCTACGTGCTAATTAATTTGATAATTTATAATCGTGAAATAAGTCGTGACATATAAAATTTGTAATTCGTGACCAAGAGATAATGCTTGACCTATTAATTTGATAATTTGTAATTTATAAATTTGTGTTCTATAAATAAATTGTAACTTATAAAATTTGTGATTTGTGACAAAGAAATAATACGTGACCAATTAATTTGATAATTTGTGATCGATAAATAAGTTAGAACCTATATGTGCGTAAATGTGATCTATAAAATTTGTAATTTGTAATCAAAAAATAATGCGTAACCTATAAAATTTGTAATTTGTAACCGAAAAATAATACGCGACCTCTATAATTTGTGATAAAAAATAATAATAATATGTGACCATTTAATTTGATAATTAGTTACTGAAAAATAAGTTAGGACCTATAAAATTTGTAATTTGTGTCTGTGACGCATGTAATTGTGACTAGTACGTAATTGCGATCATAAATTGTATAATATTGTGATCTTAATATATTTAATTAAAAAACTAATTAAGACCTGATTTTTGAAATAATGAAACTAATTTCTTAATTTTGAAATTGTGTTTTGCAACCTCCTTATATTTGTATTGTCCCCGAAAATGAATAATGATTTGGGTTGGGAGCCAAGCCGCTTCAATTGTATTGTGGCAGTAAAATGCTACCAAATCGCGTTGTCATATGACTTTTGTCCCATGAGAAAAACAGTTAATAAACTAGCAATCCCAGTGAGTGCTCATATGCAGTTTATTTGATATTTAATTCATCACCTTCACTAACTCATTCAACCAATCAAAGCTTTTAGGATCGATCGGTCGAGTGATAAAGCCAGATGGGATTTTAGAATTTCAATGAAAGGAATAGGCTTCCAATTAACTGGAAAGTTTGTTTGAAATTATAGGACCATTTTTACTTGAAAAGTGTGTTGGATAAATCGATGAAAGAATATTCTATACTTGGTTCAATAAAAGGGGTAATGAACCTTGTAGTGATTTAGCAAACATTTCAGAAAGAGAACTCTTGAGAATTTCCATTTGAAATTGAAGGGACCTTCCACTATAGTAATATTCTTGAAGGTCTTCTTCCCCCTTTTCTTCCCACACTCTTATGAATTCTCTAAGTAAAAGGACAATCACTTCATTTGACATTTTAAATGACATTCTACTATTGCATTATGAACATAAATTAACATGGAACTTCAGAACAAATTTATGGTAGGAGAAAGAACAGATAGACATTTTTAGTTGTAATTGATCGGTAAATAATTGTTCGACTCTACAAAAATCCCTAGTAAGGAAAAGCCTTATCATCCTCCCGAGTATATCTTAATTTGGAGAGGGCTGGCTAATCTCTATGCTATATGTTATACATTGTTCTGAAGTATCATTTTTACAATGTAATTTTAAGAACCAAAATGTAGAAATTCATCTTCAGCGAGTCTGTACTTTTTTGCTTTTTCTGCTTTAAATCCTCTTTTCCAAACTTTGTCAATATCTTGTGATATTCTTGTAGCATCTGCAGATGCATCAGATAGTCCTTTCCTTGGAAATCCAGCAGCATACAATACACTATTTCCTTTCCAACCATTAGGAAATGGTGCCTTCGGGAATCCAGTTTCCCTTAGCCAGTAAGGAACATTGCTTCCATATCCAGTAGCCAAAACAACTGAATCAACTTCCAGCTTTTTACCGTTGACAAGCTCCACCATGCCACAAGAAAATCACTTGATCCCGGGGACTACGTTTCTCTGGATCTGATCTTTTCAAGTGCACCAATGTCTAGAACATGGGTTTTGCCTTGAGTGTTCTTCAGCTCCAATGGACCGACTGATGGCCGTTTTAGACCGTATTTCTCAATGTTCCCAAGAATCATCCATTTTAAGAAAAGCAAAATCTTGTCAACCAGCAAGACTGGAAGCCACTTAAGCATAATGATCATGCTACAGTGCCAAACTACTTGAGATAATTCATGACATAATGTTACATATCATTTAATTATTGGACTATTTTGAACACAGTCATCTCTTCAATCAAATCATCTGCTGTCACCTCACCTCGAATTATGTCACTGCATCTTTAAATTTCTTCTGTCAAAGTGGTAAATTCCTAAGCATAAACATTGCCAACTCAAAACTAGACTAGCCAAGTATTTCTTGTGGCAATATGTGAACCTGGTGAACAAAAAACATTAGATTAGTCTCATCACAATCTAGACGCTCAAATGAATGAAGGCTTGGCAATTTATACGTCTAGAAAACTTATCGAGCTACGAACAACCATTGAAGGCTTGGCATCATGGTTGCAAAGATCTAGAGAGACTTCCAGGCTGGAATTTCCACATCCTACGACAAGAACATTCTTCCCTCGGAAATTTTCACAAGATTTATAATCACAAGCATGAATAACTTCGTCACTAAAGTTTTGCAAACCTTCATTTCCGGCATAACACGCTCTGCATTTTCCCCTGTTGCCACCACTAGCCACTGACAAATATACCCAAGCTCAGACACCCTAGTGAAGCCACTAATCAAAACAGTCTTTGTTATATATTTATACAATAAATATAATATGTGGAAGAAATAATTAATTAAGATAAAGTGCCCAACTGGTAAAAACGTGGAATTTGTGTGGAAGGTCAGGGGTTCGAGCCACGCCTCACGCATTATATCAAAAAGTCTTTGATTCTAATAAAATAATTATTATGTTTTAATTATTTTCGAAATTATTTAATGGGTCAACTAGTCAGTAAAATATGACTGTTTTAACTGCCCAGTTTTAATATCCATTACCATAGGCCATTACATATGCAACTTAATGCTAGATCATGGTGGAAGAAGTTACATCTCTTTATGCCTATATAAACACACTTTTGGGTATTGGAAAACTACACCAAAAACGAAATTGTCTCTTCATATATACAGTAAAATATTATACTCAAATTGTCTTTTCATATTTTCTGGAGTACACTTGAGAGTTCTGAAAACCTTTTGTGATTGCTGCACAATTGGTTTATTTGATTGTTGTATCCTGGAGGTGATTGTCCACGGAGGTCGCAGCAGTTATCGACGGGCAATTTCGCTTTAGGACATCGTGCTGTCACGAGACTCGATCTATTGATAAGTTTTTTCTGCACTTTACTATTATTGTTTTTCCAATAACTCTCTACAAACGGCAAGCCTCGTCGTATTTAGCCTACTCAACACATTCATTGAATTGTGGGTTGATGTTGAAGTGCCTAGCATATGATTCCATATAATCTACGACATTTTCTTGTAGGGGTAATCAGGATAGTGTTCAGGAAATGAGAAGTTAGACAATTGGCAGAACTGTTTAGGGAGATGAAGTTTTAGGCGGCCCTGTCCAATCCCCAGTCGGTTAATTATTTTTAGTGCCAAAAATAATAATTAAATATTAGTCCAACTTGTAATCCGATCATAGATCCGTCTATAGCTGGCTGGACGGACCAGCCCCAACTATGATATGACCATCCATGATTACCTTTTTCATTAGGTAGCTTTCAAAAATATTGTAGTTTTATTTAAAAGAGAGAATAAAATAAAAGAATATTCATATCAAATGGGTTTCATGATTTCTCAAATTTCTTCGTACTTAATCCATTATTCACCAATAAAAATTTGGTTATCATATAAGCTAACCAACATCAAATTTGTTGACAACTAACTATGTCACCGTGAATTGATTTGGATAGAATAACGTTGTGCAAAAATGAATGATATAAAATGTTAATGGTCGAGGTAAGAGTTATATTCTTTCTCCTTAAGACGATAATGCTCCACACTAGTGTGATGGTATTCCGACACTCATATTCCAAGATACAACGATCTCGACTTGTAATAGTAGCACTACAAATTACAAGAACTAGCGAACCTACTCACGTTTTGATATCTAACCTACAAAGCAAATCGAACATTAGAAGCAATAGGAATGTACCATAGCTTGCAAGTTAAAGTTGACACTTACATCATCTATTAAAGAAGAATGCACATATTGCTTTGAAATGTAAGCTGTGAAGAATGTTAGTCCTTGCTAAGCGGCTTGTAGGAAGTTGGTTTACAGAAACTTACTTTGGCATGTTATGTAAATAATGGCAATCCTCATCTTTAGACCACCAAGTTCTCCGTTTTCCAATGTAATTCTTGTTAGCACTTGCAAGGGTCTCTTTTAGTTTTTCTTGTAAAATTGTATGACTATTATTTTTATTGATTCAATGCTTCTCTTGCAGCTTCGTTGGCAATTATGAATTGTATGGCGAGCAAATCGAAGAATGCTTGAAGAACTTCCAAACCTACTGGTTCCGATAAACTGTTTGTTTTCCATGGGAGATTGTTCATTTACGACCTTTTTTATTTTCCAGTGCCTTTTTATGTCAAGTTGACAATAGTCCGGTACGAGCTTTTGGAGCTTTTGGCTTAGCGAAAGTACAAACAAACCCGAGAAAGAGGCTCATCTTAGCATATTATATCAAACAACCATTCTGACGCCGAGCAAAATAACGATTATTCTGCAGGCTAGTTTTAGCAGATTTTAACAGGGAAGAATATAAGAGAAAAACGAGGGAAAATAAGAAAATTCTTTATTAATTATCCAATGTGCGAAAATGACTCGCAAGTCGGATTATATAGCTGCAAAAATCATAATTATCGAAATTTTACCAAATATAACAAAATCTCAATATTCATACCGCAAGGAAATACGTAATAAAAGAAATAATATCCTAAAAATCTAATCGAATTCGTAATCTATGTTAAAAAAGCAATCGAAATATTACCAAAAAAGGAAAAAAAATAATTAAAATTCGGGATTCAGAAGGGAAAATAACGGAATTTACCCTCTAAACCAATGCACACTAATATGATTCGGGATGACCTGAAAGCTACAGGGAATTTGATGATTAACGGAGAGTGGTTAACGTCAAGTTCAAGTCTTCAAGGGGTTAATAAAAGTCATACAAATGCATGCTCGGGAAACGGAACACATGGGGTTGAAGAAAATATGTCAAAGTACAAGTTTCATGTTGGGCTCAGAAGAAGAAACCAAATGGATCAACTCGGTTCAAGCAGCAAATGAGCAGCGTGGATGAAAACGAGCATAACTTTTAGCTCGATTGTCGGATTTTCGCCCATGAGTACATTCCGGAAATGACACAAAATTCTGCACAACACTATGTTGGCGTATGGTACTTTTGGGCTTACAGTCGTACAGAAACATATCGAGAATAAGTTGGCAAAAAATTTCCAATCTTTTAGAGCTTCATAGTTTGACTAAAATACAATCTTTTGTAATATTTAGAGTTATTTTTTGTTTTAACTACATCAATTAGGTTTTAGTATAAATATGTTGATTTCCTTCATTGTAAAAGAACTAAGATTTTTGACATAATGAATTGAGAATTTCTTTCCCCTTGTTCTTGATTGAACATTTATCGAACTTATCAAATATTTTCAATATTTGTGGTGTTCAAAATTCTAGAACTTATCAAAGGATTAGTCACCTTTTGTGGAATTCGCAAATCGAGGTTCGTCGGTTTTGTAATCAAGAGGTCATTCAAACTTTATTTTTATTTGGTTTGCTTGGTTCAATAATTTGCAGGTCGAGATTCTATCGTTTACAATCTGAATTTGGACTTTCCCAGCGTTTTCAATTAGTTTCGCAATTTTCACGTTGATTCCGCTCCCGGATTCACGTTATTTGGTATTAGAGCTTGGGCTCCAGATTCAGGTTCTATCTTTTCTTTTGTTTTTGTTCTTTGTGTCCGTATTATTTCTTGAGTTTTGATCTAGAAAATTACAAAAAAGAGTCAAAGTTACGTTTCAGACTAATTACAAGTTCAAATCAATTTTCGTTTGTTTTGTTGGATTTGTAGTTGAATTCCCGAGATAAAAAAATTTCGAAAAAAATCTGAAAAAAGTATTGTTATTATCGAGAAATTTTCAACAGTTTAAATTTCAGCTTTGAGTAAAAAAAGGGTCATTCAAAATTTACTCTATTTTTATGTTCTTGAATAGTTTATTGAATTCGTTCTTCAACATTTCACTTCTTTTGTGTCTTTGAGCTATTCTTCATTTTTCTTTTCTTTCTCCCATCACAATTCGTGATCAATACTCGATTGGATCCACGAGAATACAATATTGGTTGAGTTCACCTTGTTCTTTGAAGTACTTGGACAAAAACACTGATTGGTAAAAGACAGAGTGGTGAGCTCAATAGAGGGTAAAAGCTTAAACTTGAGTGATACACATGTGAACTTTGGTGAGGCAGGAATATTGTAGAATTTAAGATGTAGAATGAGGTGTTATATCAGTTTGAAAGGATGCTTGGGGATGTGAACGAAAAACTGGACAGTCTGGACACTAAGGTTGCTAATCTTCATCGGGGGCAACGTGCAGAAGCATTCAATACAAGAAGATATGGTAGAAATTTTGGTTGAGAAAGTATTGATCAAAACACGTGCAATAGTAAAATAATATTTCCTTCATTCAAAGGAAGGAGTGATCCAGAGGCATACTTGACGTGGGAAGAAAAAGTGAAGTTTATATTTGATTTTCATGGTTACTCTAAGAAGAGAAATGTAAAGTTAGCTAGAACTCAATTTGTAGATTATGCTATAATTTTGTGGGATCAGTTGACAACTTCTAGACGGAGGAATTATGAGAGACCAGTTGGAACTTGGGATGAGTTGAGAGCTATTATGAGGAAACGATATGCACCTAGTCACTATTTTGGATATATGAGTGATGGCGTGAAAGAAAATTTCGAGAGGATCCTGGAAGGTGTGATGGAGTTGAGAAGTCAATGGGGGTAAAATATCTATTGAGAAGTATTTTAGTAATATTCCCAGTAAACCAACTAGTTTGGATTATAAACTAGAATTTTCAAAGATTCGCAACATCATTAATTCTCAAAATGATCATACCAAGGAGCAAATGAGAGAAAATAGTGAGGTGGCTAAGTGTGATGAAAAAAGAAAGGAGCCATATGAGAGAAAAGAAATAGAAAGTGAAAATGAGAGTGGAGAGCAAACAAAAGATGAAGAAGAGCCATAAGAGGGAGAGAGGGAAGAAAAGTTAGAAGTAAGCTTGCAAGAAAATGAAAGTGAAGTTGAGAGGACTTCAATGAGAACTAACAATTCTCTCCCTAATTTGGCTATTTCTGTTTTACAGGTTTATGAACATATTGACGTCCATGAAAGTGAGCCTATTGGGATACCACCTAATCCAGGCATCGAGCATCGACTTGTGGATGAAGTTAACCTTCACTACCTTAGCTTGGATATCTATCTAATACCGAAGGTTGACTTTGTGATTCCTGAGGTAATGAAGGAGTTTCAAAGGCATTGAAATGAATGTATATGCAATGGGTTGAATTATCAAGGTGAAGTGATGGGAGTGATGAGTCCATTAGCAGTGTCATTATTACAAACACCTAGGCTGAGTAAGACATGGATGAAGCACCGTGACATGCTAATGGAGGATATTTTTGGAGCATCACAAACTTGCAAAACAAAGTCGTTGGGACGAGCACACTTATGTGCTAGTTATTAGGTATTCATACGAAATATGCGGATACGAATTCAAAAGAGGTCCAAATTGCATCCTAAAGGAGATGGACAATTTCACGTTCTTGCTATGATTGGAAACAAGAGCTATAATTTGAGCATTGAAGGTAAGGATTCGAGGACAAATCCATTTGAAGAGTGAGAGTATGATATGATCCGGGATGGCCTGAAAGTTACATGAAATTTGATGATTGATGGAGAGTGGTTAACGACAGATTCGAGTTTTCAAAGGGTTAATAAAAGTCATACAAATGCATGCTCGGGAAACGGGGTACATGAGGATGAAGAAAACATGTCAAAGTACAAGTTTTATGTTGGGCTCGGAAGAAGAAACCAAATGTATCAACTTGGTTCAAGCAACAAATGAGCAGCGTTGATGAAAATGGACATAACTTTTAGCTTGGTTGTTGAATTTTCGCCCATGAGTACATTCTGAAAACGGCACAAAATGTTGCACAAGGCTACGCTATGCATGGTACTTTTAGGCTTGCAGTCGCACAGAAACATATCGAGAACAAGTTGGTGAAAAATTCCCAATCTTTTAGAGTTTCATAGTTTGACTAAAATACAATCTTTTGTAATATTTAGAGTTATTTTTTATTTTAAATACATTAATTAGGTTTTAGTATAAATGGGTTTATTTCCTTCATTGTAAAAGAACTAAGACTTTTGATATAATCAATTGAGAATTTCTCTCATTGTTCATGATTGAACATTTATCGAACAACAATATTTGTGGTGTTCAAAATTCTAGAACTTATCAAAGGATTAGACACCCTTTGTGACGTTTGCAAATTGAGGTTCGTGGGTTTTGTAATCAAAATGTCATTCAAACTTTATTTTTATTTGGTTGCTTGGTTCAATAATTTGCGGGTCGAGATTTTATCGTCTACAACTTGAATTTGGGCTTTCCCCGTGTTTTCAATTATTTTCGCGATTTTCACACTGATCCCGCTCTTGGGTTCGCGTCACACACCGAGCAAAGCTAGATAACCACGATGTGTGCACCGAAAAAGGCTTTTCGAATTAGGGTCATGAGTACGATTTTGATAACCGTAGTCAAAGTTATGGCCAAAATACCAAAACATGTCAAAAAGGGCCTCAATTAGGAAAGATCATCGATTACTTGCCATTTTTACGCTGATTTGCCAACTCATGACACTTCAACGCCATCAATGAATTATCTGAAAACTCAACTTCGTCTGACTCGAATCCTCCTGCATCATATTCTTCAGTTTGCTACTCTCTTCAGGCAAATGAACCAAAATCTAATCCAAATTTCTACTTACTTCAGTTTCAACTTTTAGCCACAACCCTATTTGTGACTAAATTCAAATATCTCCCAAAGGGAAATAACTAAGCCATTTTACTGTGTTACTAACAAATTTATGTTCTTTTGTGTCTGTATGTAGTTCTTGGAGTGAGGAAGATCAAAGAGGAAGTGGTGGAGCGAGTTCTGACTTGCGTTGACTCGGTGGCCCAAGATCATCGCCACCCACTTGTAGATCTAATTGTGGAAATGTTTATATTGTAAACTAGTGCACATCCCAATTCAACTAGAATTGATTATGTCATTAGAGTATTATCCAAAAGTTTGGTGTTGCAAGTGTGACAATAAGCTCTTCATGTATAACCATTACCAAAATTTTATTCTTAATTTTAATTCATTTTAAAGCTTATTTTTTTAGGTGGTGTTGTTTCATATTCTCTTGTTCAATTGTATGGATTGAAAATTTTGTAATGAAATTATCAAATTTTGTTTAATTCAAAAACTTGTTCATAAGGAGTCATTTTCAATTTTGCCAGTCAATTTACATAAATTGAAGTTAAAAAAAAACCTACGTCCATGGTAAAAAAAGGCTGCAAAAAAATATTAGCAACACTCGAAAAAGTTGTTAAAATTATTAGCAGCATTCAAAAAATGTTGCCGTATTTTTCAACTATACGACAACATCGAAATTTGTAATATACGTCCAAACGTTGCAAAAATTCTTCGACAACGTTTTTTGAACGTTGCAAAATGTTTTTTTTTTGTAGTGATGGGTGGCTCCGAGCATTGAAATATCCTGGATGTCCAAGAATCCTAAGCCTAACCAAAAACACCTTTAAGAGATTGTTTAGATTAATATCTCATTATTTAGCGATGATATTTATTCAAGTACATTGACTCAAGTTTTTATTACCCAAGCAAATTATCCAACTTTAGATATCGAAGTTTGATGATAGTAGATTCAATTGAAAAAAAAGGGAGCCAAGTTAAGAACACTAGAGCCCCTTTTAAACTTAATATACAACATTTTCTTGAATTAACAGCCAAAAATTGAACTTATCTTAGCTAATTTTGTTGGAAATAGGCAAGTAATGATACCACCGTGATTTGGGCAGAATAACAACACGAACATTGAATGTAATAAAATGGTCGAGGTAAGAGTTCGACTCTTTCTCTTTAAGATAATAATGTCCTGCACTGGTGCTAGGGGTGGTAAAACCCAAACCAACCTAAACCGATCGGGTTGGGTCAGTTTTTTGAATTATTTGGGCTGGTTTCAGGTCAAATTTTTGAGTTTCGGGTCGAGTTAGGTCGGGTCATGGGTGAGCGACCCAAACCTGATAGAACCCGACCCGAAACCCCAAAAAAATAAAAAGAAACACGATGAGAAACTGATAACAAAACCCTAGAGCCTAACACAACCATAGCCCACAGACACACTATGCTCTTCTCATCTCTTCGTCTCTTACTTAGATATGCTATCTCGCTCAAATCCTAACCCTATTCCACCCACCAACGAACGAACCACAGATTCGAGACCACCGATTGAGGCTTGAACTTGTTATTGGTGGGAAAGGTAATATTTGTATATTGCTGTAATAATTTTTTCCTATAAGTTGTGATTTCTAAAATTCAAATCTTGTCGCTTCGTTTCTAATATCTTGCTATCTAGAGTCTTTCTGAACGTTGAGGCTTGTTTTAGAAAACTTAGAGAAAAGTTTGTGGACCGGGCTATTTGATTCCTTGTTTTGCCTGGAATTCGTCGCTTGTTTGGACTGGGCTAGAGTCTTTCTAATATCTCGTCGCTTGTTTTACCTGAAATTCGATTCCTTTTCATTTCTTACCTCAGATTAAAGCTGGTTGATTTGGCTTTCCAAATGCCCAATCTCATTTTCAACCATAGCTAGCTCAGCCAGTAGCTCTTTCATCTACATATGAAATTTGAAAAAAAATAAAAGTAGCATATTCCACGTTAATTTCTTCAAGAAATGAATTTAAATTGAATATGATAATGTATAGATATAAAAGTAAAGGTAAATCATGAATATGAAATCTAGATTTCTTATTTTTGTACATGTAAAGATTATGCCGGGTTGCGAGGTGACTCTGATTATAAGTATCCGTTATTACAGCAATGTACAATGTTTCATATCACAGCTTCATTTATAATATGTAAGCTGTGATTTTGTTGGTGGGTATGGATGTAGGGGAAGAAAGTGACACTGGGACACAAGCTCAATCAGATTCAAATGTCACAGATTTGCAATATGGTATTCCTCCACGTGCACCATCAACATTAGGTAAACGAAAATCTCATAGACTTGCTTCTTATGTTTGGGATCACTTCACTTTATTAGGCTCAAATGATGATCCCGATGTTAGGTGTAAGTGTAATTATTGTGGAGTAGATTATGCTTGTGGCACTAAGAAGTGTGGTACTAGTACATTGAGTAATCATTTGACAAATAAATATAAGAAGTATCTAGGTAGATTGGTGGATAAGAAGCAGAAAACCTTATCTTTTGAGAATAACAATGAGGGTGGAGGGAGCAATCTTATTGTTGTTGGTCGAACCAAGGAAGAGTATAGAGTTGCATGTGCTAAAATGATAGTTGTGGATGAATTACCTTTTAGATTTGTCGAAACTCATGGTTTTAAGTATTTTTATAGTGTAGCGTGTCCTCACTTTCAGCCTCCATCTCGTACGACTCTCGTTAGAGATATTTATCGATTGTATTTGGATGAAAAACTGAAATTCAGAGATGCCTTTCATTTTCACCGCCAAAGGGATTCTCTTACAACTGATACGTGGACTTCTATTCAAAATGTTAATTATATGTCTCTTACAGCACACAACATTTATTCTGAAAGGACGCTTAATAAGCGTATTTTGAATTTTTGTGTCATTCCAAATCATAAGGGAGAAACTATTGGAAAGATGATTGAGATTTGTTTGCACGATTGAGGGATTGAGAAAATTTTTGCAGTCATTGTTGATAATGCAAGCTCCAATGACACAACCATGTCTTATCTTAGGCGAAATGTAGTTGCTTGGGGTAGTGATGGATGTGTTTTAGAAGGGAGACATTTGCACTTGAGATGTTGTGCACATATTATCAATTTGATCGTTAGTGAAGGGTTGAGGGAAGTACATGACTCCATTGTGGCTATTCGCAATGCAATCAAATATGTGAAATCGCCTCCAACTAGGTATGAAAAGTTGAAGGAGTGTGCTAAGAAAGAGAAGATTGATTTCAAGTCTATTGTGTTTTTGGATGTTCCAACTAGGTGGAACTCTACCTATTTGGTGTTGGAAACGACATTGAAATTTGAAAAAGCTTGCGATAGGTTAGAAGAGGAGTATGCTCAGTATTTGCATTACTTTTGCGAAGATGATGGTAGTAGGAGGGGTGGACCTCCGTCAAGTTCAGATTGGGAATGTGCATATGTATTTGTTAAATTTCTTCAAAATTTCTATAATGTGACTTTAAGTTTTAGTGCTTCATTGCATGTTAGTGCTTGTGTTTATCTTCATGAAATTTGTAATCTTGTAATCCAATTGGATGAATGGAGATTAAGTAAAAACTTCTTGTTGGGTGAAATGACAACTAACATGAAAAAGAAGTTTGATAAGTATTGGGGTAAAATGAAAAATGTGAATAAATTGTTGCTATTTTCTACTATCCTTGATCTAAGATACAAACTGGATTATGTTGAATATTGTTTGAATGATCTATATATCGATGGGGGAAGTCGTTAGTAACATGATGAAGTCTTTGAAAGCCAATTTGATGGATATTTATGAGTGGTATGTGCATCATGAAAGTGTTGAAGGAAGTAATAAGGCGTCACCGAGGAGTCTAAAAGTTCTACCAATACATCTAAAGGATGTTCTTCTTCTTTGAGAGAGATGCTCACCTTAGTAGATTTATGAAAAAACAAGTACAGAAAGATTAAGTTGAGATCAAAAATGACGTGGAACCATACTTATTGGATGCTCGTGAAAGCATAGAGAAAAAAAGATTTTGATGTTGTAGATTGGTGGAAGGTTAACACAAGTAAGTATGGTGTCTTATCAAATTTGACCAAAGATGTGTTAACAATTCAAGTATCAACCGTTGCTTCAAAAAGTGCATTTAGTACTGGAGGAAGAAAATTTGATCCTTTTCGTAGTTCCGTAAGTCCTAGGATGGTCGAGGTCTTAGTATGCACTCAAAATTGGTTGAAAGCTTCTCCGAACTTGGATGGATTGTACTATTTTATTTTTCAAGTATATTGACATTGGATGGCTAATGACTTAAAAAAGCTTTTCTATTTTGTCCTACCCACTAAGTGGTGGGTGTTTACTTATCATAGTGAATCATACAATAATTTGGGTTAGAACTAAATTTCTAATTAATTGGTTGCTTGGGTTTGATGAAATATCTTCATCATCGAACATATTTTTGATTTGTATTTTCTTTTTTTCTTGACATTAGATTTTGACATGTTTGATGCCCAACAAGAACATACCTTAGCTGTTGAGCATCTTGCCCCAAGATTATCTGCTTTGAGGTTTGAGCTTTGCCCAGGATACATGAGTGAAAGTTGCTTCTGGAAGATCTATTTTGTACTCATGCACCCTCGATTGGATAAAGAGGATGTTGAAATCTTATCAACATCCGATGTCTCTTCTTCTTCTTTCATATTACATATACAATTAAAAGGTAATCTATGATGGAGCTGGTTATAAAATGATGATGGCATGCATTTCTTCTTATATTTGTCAGATTACAGTTGATAAACATTTTTATCTAAGCAAATTGTCTTTGATCACAATTCACAAGTATTATGCTTTTCTGCAAGTGAATTTGGTATGTTATGTAGTCATTTTAGTGTCACCAGAAAAGTAGATACATATGAATAGAGCAATGAAGCTCACGTTATCGTCATTTCTTCTGCTTTGTCTATGATAATCTGGAACATTTCTGAATTTGAATTAACATGTGCATCTATCTGCTTTCGGTGAATGGATATGCATAGTTACATTGTAGGAACTATATTCTTAATTCTTTTATTGGAAGAAAATTTCAATTGCAATTGGAAAAAAAGGCAAACCAACCAACCCAACCCAACCTGATCGACACTTGATTGGGTTAGGTTGGGTTGGGTTTTAACATTTACACGAGTTGTGTTAGTTTGATTTTATATCAAACCGATCACGTTGGGTTGAGTTCGGGTTGGGGCAAAAACTAACCCAACCCAACCCACGCTCACCCCTAACTCGTGTTGATGGTATTCCGACACTCGTTTCCCAAGATACAATGACCCCAACTTGTAATAGTAGCACTACAAATTACAAGTCCCGACGAACCTACTAACATTTTGATCTCTCTACAATTTGGAGGACTAAAATGCACAAAGATATTTTTCGAGGCTGGATTGCAAAATATGAATATGTAGGGACGAAAGAATAATTTTTGGAAAAAGAGTAAAATCATAATTGATTTTGGAGTGAATGAAACCGAGGGTATATGAGCCTATTTATATAAGTTGAAAGGTTGTGTCCAAAAGACCCAACAGCCAAAAAGTTGTGTCTTCAACACACAAACCTTTTGGATAGCAACCGTCAACCATCCTCCCAGAAGAATCCACGTGTTAGCCACAGAAAAATCGAAGAAAAAATAATATAAATTAAATATATTATTATTTTAAATAACAATAGAATAATATAAATTAAATATTATTTTACCAAAAATATATACCACGACCCACGACCGTGCCAACCGATCAGACATATGGCGGCGACGGCGCGCGCGCGTGGGCTTTGGCCCAACCTACTAACATGTATTTTCTCTCCCCTTTAAAAACTATTAGTACCCCTTGGGCCTTGTGGCCCAAACACAGACCCCAAACTTGAGTAATATAAAGTGGTTTATATTCTTTTAGCTTTCCTATGTGGGATTGATACTTTTCCAATTTTCCATCAATTTTTATTCCAATTTATTTCAACTTCAAGTGGTCATCTTTTGACCTTAATTTCTCATTCACCCTAAATTGGTTTTGAAAAAATAAATACACTACATTAATCTACTCATGTAGTAGAACACAATCGACCAAAGAAATATTTTGTCCAACTAACGGGACCCACTAAAATAATTGGTCATTGGTCAAACCAACTAACAAAACCAATTTTCCAACAATCCCCCACATGAATGGAAATTAATGCAATAAACTATGCAAACCCTATAGAGAGATCAGACGGAATGTTATCGCATTCGGATAGGTACTTTATGGACTTGAACCTTCCGTAGTAGAATACTATCGGATTTGCTTGGCTAATCAGTGAATGCGGTGTCTTGAACCGTCAGCTGTTGGTGTAAACCAAGACAATAGTATCAACACAATAACCTCCCTAACATTTTCGAGTTCTCACCGTTGTGTTCATTTTGGCCCTGAACAACTCTTGGATTTCATTAGTGCTTTAGAGAATTCAAGCATTTGAAACATTCTCATAGAAGTGATCACACTTCACACTTAGATGGACCAACATATATGAATAATTAAAAGTATAACTTAACCTAGAAACTTTCTTCAGATAACACTTTCTTATCGTAGGAATGGGTTGGACTTCACTCCGAAGTGCTTTTTTGAATATTCATAACTTAATTGTCCCATTGAACTAAGATTTTGGGATCTCCAGTCAGCAAGGTTGGGTTACCATCACAAAGATTCTTATGTAGTAGGCTTTAAGTCCATTCCATTTGATAGACAGTATACTTGATCTCTTGGTAAACCTTTGGTAAACGGATCCGCAAGATTTTCTCTAAACTTTACATAATCTATAGAAATAACACCATTTAAGATCAACTACTTAATTGTATTATGTCTTCGAAGAATATATAGAGACTTACCATTATACATACTACTTTGTACTCTACCGATAGCCAGTTGACTATCACAATGTATACTAATTACAGGCACAAGTTTAGGTAAACATGGAATATCTTCCAAAAAATTTCGAAGCCATTCTGCTTTCTCTCCAACTTTATCTAAAACTATGAACTCAGATTCTGTCGTGGATCGAGCTAAACATGTTTGTTTAGAAGATTTCCAAGATATGACCGCATCACCAATGGTAAAAACATACACATTAGTGGATTTTAAGTCTTTTGTATCTGATATCTAATTAGCATAACTGTGTACTTCTAATATAGTTAGATATCTAGTATAATGTAATCCATTATTTGAGGTGTATCGTAGATATCTAAGAACCTTTACTAATGCCTTCCAATGGTCATTATTTGGGTTACTTGTATATCTATTAAGTTTGTTCACTGCATATGCAATATTCGGACGAGTGCAGTTTGTAATATGTATTAGATTGCCTATTATCCTAGAGTACTCTAATTGAGATACAGGTTCGCCTTTATGTTTGGCCAAATGTAGACTTAGGTTTATCGGTGTTTTAATTGGACTTTTATAATACATATGAAACGTCTTAAGTACAGTGTCAATATAGTAAGATTGAGATAAGACAAAGCCCTAAGATGTTTTAAGGATCTTAATTTCTAATATTACATCTGCAATACCCATATCTTTCATATCAAAGCGTTTTGTGAACATTTTCTTTGTATTTGCTATGATAGCATAATCAATACCCATAATTAGCATATCATCAATATATAGACATACGATTACATATGCATTAGGTGTGGTTTAAATATAAACACATTTATCACACTCGTTAATCTTAAAATCATTTGACAACATAGTTTTGTCAGATTTTGTATGCCATTGTTTTGACGCTTGTTTTAGTCCATATAATGACTTCACGAGCCTACATACATTTTCTCCTGTCCAGGAGCAATAAATCTTTCGGATTGTTCTATATAAATTTCTTCTTCTAGATCACCATTTAAGAAAACTGTTTTGACACTGCGATTCAATTAATACTCTTATTGATGTTATTATTATCACATGTGAATATGTATCGAAAAAAACAAGGTCTTCTTTTTGTTTGAATCCTTAAGATACCAGTCTAGCTTTATATTTACCAACTGATCTATCAGTCTTTAATTTTCTTTTAAAAATCCATTTACAATTTAATGGTTTGTTACCGGGTGGGAGATCTACCAATTCCTAGGTATGATTTTGCATAATAAAGTCAATTTCACTATTGATAGCCTCTTTCCAAAATGAAGCTTTTGGACTAGACATTACTTCATCGAATATTCTATGTTCATTTTCTAACAAATAAGTTAAGAAATCTGGACCAAAAGATGTAGACTTTTTGGTCTTTTTGCTATGTCTTGGTTTTTCATCACTTTGATAATTACCAATTGCAGTATCATAAGTTTGTTTTTGTGAACTTATCTCTTTCATTTCCTTACAAGGAAACTTGTCCTCAAAAAATACTTTCATGTACATTCAGAATGTCCGACTTATGTACGAGGAATTGATAAGCACTACTATTATTAGCATATCCAATGAATATACAATCGATGGTTTTAGGCCCCTATTTTAACTTGTTTAAGCTTTGGTATTTCTACCTTAGCCAAACACCTCCACACTTTTAAGTATTTGTATGAAGGTTTATGACATTTCCATAACTCATAAGGAGTTTTGTTTCTACTTTTGTGTGGTTCTTTATTTACAATGTGGTTAGCTGACAGAATTGCTTACCCCCTCCCCCACAAATTTTGAGGTAAACCAGAACTAATCAACATATTATTCATCATTTCTTTCAGAGTACGATTTTTACGTTATGCAATACCGTTCGACTGAGGTGAATAGGAGTTGTAGTTTGATGAATAATCCCAAAATCTGAACAAAATTCTTCAAACGGTGCTCTACATTTCCCACATCTGTCACTACAAACAACTTTTATTTGTTTACTTAGTTGATTCTCAACCTTATTCTTGTACTATTTAAATACTTCTAAGGTCTCGTCTTTGCTCCTTAGCAAATAAACGTAACAGTACCTTATGCAATCATCTATAAAAGTAATAAAATACTTTTTACCTCCTCTAGTTTACACAAACTTTAAATCACAAATATCATTGTGAATTAGTTCTAGAGGATTGGAGTTCTTTTCAAACTGAATGAAATGGTGTTTTAACTAATTTAGCCTCTACACATGTTTCGCATCGATGATTTTGATCAAAGGAAATAGGAGGCAATAAATCTAAATTTACTAATTTATGTAAAGTATTAAGATTTACATGTCATAACCTATCATGCCACAAGTTAGAAGACTTAATCAAGTAAGCAGAAGAATTAGTTTTATTAATATCAAAATCACAGAGTACAAGCATTACATTCATTTTGAATAGCCCATTGGCTAAGTATTCTTTACCTACAAACATGTCATTTTTGGTGAGTACAAACTTGTCAGATCCAAATACTATCCTAAGCCCATTCTTGCTTAACAAAGTTCCAGATACCAAGTTTTTTCGAATATCGGGAACATCCAGCACATCGATAAGTGTTACTTCTTTCCCTGATGTCATCTTTAGCACTAATTTACCTAGACCAACAACTTTTGATGTTGCCAGTTAACCATGAATAGTTGTCGTCCATTGATAGGAGTGTAAGATGAAAACATCTCCTTATTAGTACAAACGTGACGAGTAGTGCTAGTATCAACAAACCATTCTCTCGGGTTGTCCACCATATTTGCTTCAAACATAGCAACTGAGAGTATTAGTGCAGACACACTGTTAGACAATCTGTCTTCCTCGATCAAGTGTACTTGGTCCTTTTTGTTTTGCTTTTTCTATCAGCAGTCCTTTGCAATGTGACCAGGCTTACCGCAGTTATAGCACTCTCCTTTGAATTTCTTAGCCTTGTGTTTTTGTTTGCTATTACCCGAGTGCTTCCTTTTCTTGCTAGTATTTGGCTCCACCAAATTGAATTTAGCTTCCATTTGCAAGTTTTCGGATTTCTTCTCACAATTGCGATTATCTTCTTTAATTCTTAACCGTACAATCAGATCTTCAAGTCTCATTTCCTTGCATTTATGTTTCAGATAGTTCTTGAAATCTTTCCACATTGGTAGTAATTTCTCGATAATCGCAGCGATCTGAAACGACTCAGAGAGCTTCATTTCTTCTGCATGTATATCGTACAAGATAATTTGTAGCTCTTGGACTTGATTCATTATTGTTTCAGAATCAATTATTTTGAAGTTCAGGAATTTGCCTACAACGAATTTCTTCAATCCGACGTCTTCCGTCTTGTACTTCTTTTCCAATATTCCTACAGTAATTTAGTAGTCTTGACCGAACAATATACGCTGTATAGTGTGTTATCAAGACAATTGAGGATGTAGTTTCTGCATAAGAAGTTACTATGACTCCATGCATCGAGTGCTGCTTGTTTTGAGAATTTGTTTCATCCTCCTCAACAGTTAAAGCATCTACACTTAAGAATTTTTCCAAATTTAGAGTCGTGAGATAAAATAATATTTTATATTGTCATCTCTAAAAATCCACTCTCGTGAATTTTTTCGATTTCTCCCCATGAGCAATATTAGGGAGTACGACCGATGCAATATTACTTGCTATTATAGTCTTAAGATTGTTGGAAATAGGCAAGTAATGATATTACAGCGATTTGGGCAGAATAACGATGCGAAAATTGAATGCAATAAAATGGTCGAGACAAGAGTTCGACTCTTTCTCCATAAGATGATGATGCCCCGCACTGATGTTGACGGTATTCCGACATTCGTCTCCCAAGATACAACGACCTCGACTTGTTATAGTATCACTACAAATTACAAGTCCTGACGAAACTACTAACGTTTTGATCTCTCTACAATTTGGAGGATTAAAATGCACGAAAATATTTTTCGAGGCTGGATTGCAAAATATGAATATGTAGGGACGAATGAATAATTTTTGGAAGAGCAAAATCAGAATTGATTTTGAAGTGAATGAAACTGGGGAGTATAGGAGCCTATTTGTAGAAGTTGAAAGGTTGTGTCCAAAAGACACAACAGCCAAAAAATTGTGTCTTCAACAAACACAAACATTTTGGATAGCAACCCCCAACCGTCAACTGTTTTTTTTAGAAGAATCCACGTGTTAGCCACAGAAAAATCGGGGATAAAAATAATATAAATCAAATATTATTTTACCAAAAATATATACCACGACCGACCGGTTGGACGGATGGCGGCGGCACTGCGCACGTGGGCTTTGACCCAACTTACTAGCACGTGTGTTCTCTCTCCTTCAGAAACTATTTGTACTCTTTAAGGTCCAAACTAAGTCCCAAACTTGAGTAATATAAAGTAGTTTATATTCTTCTAGCTTTTTTATGTGGGATTGCCATTTCCAATTTCCCATCAATTTTTATTCCAATTTATTTCAATTTCAAGTTATCATTTTTTGACCTTAATTTCTCATTCACCCTAAATTGGTTTTGAGAAAATAAATACACTACACTAATCTACTCATGGAGTAGAACACATTCGGCCAAAAAAATATTTTGTCCAACTAACGAAACCTACTAAAATAATTGATCAAAAGTTGGTCAAACCAACTAACAAAACCAATTATCCAACAAATTTTAATAAGAAAAACCAAATCCATTATTGCATGTACAGTTGTTAAGGCGGCTGTTTTGTACACCCATCTTCAATATCAGTATCAGCCATTGTAAATTGGATGCTGAATCCGTGTATGCTACTCTGTTTCTATGCATAATCTGGAGTTTTATTTTGCTTTGTTCCACATTAAGGCCCAAAAAGCTGGAGGCACCTAAACCATATACTAAACAAAAACAATTAACAAGAAAATCGAATTTGCATTCATTGACTCGCTATTTGATGCACCCCACAATAACGTCCATCTTATTAATCATTTAATGGCGCCACCCATGCATGTATGCTACGGCATGCTTATGTGGTGTGACCGTCTGAAAATATGAATGGTTCACTTCAAGTAGAATATATCTATATTCTATAATATATTAAATATTACATTAAGTGATAATCATTTTTTAGACGATTATAACTCTATTATAATTCAATTATTTCAATAATATTTTACTTTTCATTTTTCAATTTAATTTACAAATTATAATAAATATTATAATTCTCAATTAATTAACATTCACATTCATTTAATTAATATTAATTAGAATTTCACATCTATATTCACGTCCATGTCCATATTATTAATTTTAATATTTAAAAATCGATCTGGCCATCGATCTAAAAAAGAGAAAGAGTTAAGAGTCAAAAGGTTGAACAATGATTGACCGGGATAGAACCGTGGTTTTTAAAAAAATATACATTTACAAAAATTAAAAATATATACATTTAAATTTTTTTTAAAAATATACATTTATAGGTTGAATCGGTTAAAGTGGGAACATGTCACGAGTTTTCCAAAAAATGTCAGTTTAATGGGTTTTGGGATGAGTTTTTAATTAGAGGTCTTGTATTGTAAGCCTAGTTGGACCGATTCTCAATTTTCCCGGTTGAATCGACATGGATGATTCGATTTTTAAAACATTGACTATTTCTTAATTAATTATCATTTGCATTCAATTAATTTATATTAATTAAAATTTCACATTCAAAGATGTAATTCATTGTTCACGTGTATACTAACTTAGCATCCAATTTCACTTAATAGGAAATTAAATTATATTCATATAATATAAATGAATTAACTTTCATTGTCACGTATATATTCCTTGATGTTAATTCTAAATTAACAACATTCACATTAATTCACGTGTTGTATTTGCAATTCATCTTCATTTATATATTAGTTGTAATTCTAATACTCCATACTTGTATGGATTTCACTGTTTATATGCATATATAATAATTAAGATTTATTTTCAGGTACCTGCATTTCTCTCATATTTAGATCAAAAGAGTAAATAGATGGTCAAATATTACTTTTACAGAACTTAAAAAGTATTTCAGAATAATGTGTGTTGCACGTTCAACTCTAACTAGTATATTAAATATTGAATCAAGTGAGAATCATTTTTGGACAATTCTAACCCTACTATCATTAAATTATTTCAATAATACTTTTTTTTTTCGTTTTTCAATATGTATTTAATTTATTTAATCATTTAATTATCATCAATGTGCATGTACATTTGACATATTCATTTCACTTGTGTACTTTCATTAATGTATGAATTCCCTAATATTAATTCACAATTAATTAACATTCATCTTCATTACATTATTAGTTCTAAAATTATAAGTTAATTAGAATTTTACATTCTAGAATGCATTTCATTATTCATGTCCATGTATCTTAATTAACACTTAATTTTACTTAATTGAAAATCAAATAAATGATTTAACATTCATTGTTACGTATATATATTTATTAGTATTAATTATAAATTAATTAACATTTACACATATTCGAATATTACTTTTATAACATTATTAGTTCTAAAATCTATGTATGCCTCTAAATTAAGGGATTATTTCTGGTTTTTGAGAAATAAAAACAATGTTTCTGCTTACACAATTAGGCACCGGATTAGCTCTAAAAACTCAAATTTTAATCATAATTATTAGCAATTAAATGCATTATTAGCAACAGTCCACTCTCATTTTCCAGTCAAAATCTAGAAAGAGATTGACTTAATCATCCAAACACGGAGAAATAATATGGCATTATTCCCTGAATCCGTTAATCAAATTCAGGTTGGTGAAGATCATAATTTTTAAAGAGGTAAGTTTATTTGCTTCACATGTTAGTTATATGTGAGTGTGTACAAAATCATACACAAATATATGTGTCGAGATCTGCTATCCAATTTTTGCTGTATAATTTACCGTTCACCCAATTAAATATTAACACATCATTTTTAAATTAACCCACCAAATTAATGACACGTTAATTTAAAATGATATATCAATAATTCATAAAAATTGAATCGTAAAAATTGGATAACAGATCTCAATTCCAAATATATAGAATTATAGTTTGACTAATTTATTGAATTAAAATCTAAAAGTATTCCTAACGGCTAATACATGTGGTCTCATGTTTTGGTCAGCCTAATTTCGTTGCACAATGGAACCCTAATCATGTTCTTGAATATTGTATGCAGTAGTTGGGAATAATAAAATGCTTACAGTTATAGTTGTTAGTTAATTATATTAATTAATTAGTGTTATGAATGGAAGGATGAATTATTCTCTCGAGGAACAATCAGCACATACATTGCTCAATTAAGACAGTTTGACTAACTTAAATAAACGGATCATTAGATGTGAATAAAAATGTATAAGTTCATTTTTTTTTTCGAACGACTTAAACTTTTAAAAAATAAACTGGTAATATGAGATGAAATAATAAGGTCAATTTATTAAGTTCTACCTGATTTTTATTTTTTAGAGTTTATTTTCAATCACAATTTTTATTACATTTTTAACTAAAAAATTACTTTTTTTGAAACCAAACATGGACTATGTGAATATGAGACCTAATTCATGATATTTCATTGGATTTTGATGTCAATTCACATAAAAATAATCTCCACTCTATACATATATCGTTACACTACTATGACTCAATTTAGTTACTGATGGAACAACTCAATCCCGCTTGGAACTTAGAAGACTAGATAATTTAGCAATAGTGTAAGAGTAATGTGAGATTATATCATACAAAGGGCGGCGCCTTGGGTGTGGAAAAACTATGCCCGAATTCCATTATTTATTTTTATTCAAATTCAATTTAGTTATGCATTCTTCAAATAAACTAATTGTATATGTAAATTCAAAAAAAACAAAAAATCCTATTTTTTTGACACATTATTAAAAAAATCACTATTACAAAATCTAATTTTCCTGAAAAAATGGGGCTCAAAGAAACCCTAAAATAGAAATTTAGTGCCGAATAATACTATTAACATCAATTTATATGGCATTATGTGATAAATTCAATTCAAGGTAAAATTATATTATTCATTTAATTTAACCACATAGGAAAGATAAGTCGTACTAGGCAAGCCCGGTGCGACGGACTTGACCGAGAAAGTCTTTGACAGGTGATTCAAACTCGTGACTTTCGATCTTCGCGTTCACATGTTCCACTAACTCGATCATTGTGAAGGGATTATAACATTACTCTTTTAACAATTTCGTATTACATCGAATTAATAATAACAAAAAATAGAGAATATATATATTAGTAATTGATTGTCAATGTCTATATATGAATTATTTACGAGTGTATTTTGACTTGAAATATTATAATTTTTTCACTTTGTTTATTTTCTTTTTCTTTAATCAGAGAACATTAATTTGTCTAATATTTACTAGATAAAAAGAAAATACTATGGCAACATAATAAATGTCTAATCGCTCGTGGAAAAATTTCGTAGGTTTTTTTTTTTTTTGGTAGAAAATGTGTCATTTTCAATAATTATGTAACTTTTATTACATAAAAAATCCTCAACATTTGAGTTGTCTTTATTCCCTCAAAATGGACCATGAAAAGAAAATTTAAATCAAACAATATTATAAGTAGTTAGTGAGATTACTAGTAGGTGACAAAAACGAGCGATACGAATACAAGTAATATTCTTATTGTTAGTATTAATGACATTTAATAATTATATTGAAAGATTTAGTGAGTCATACTAAGAAAAATATGATCTTACGATATATTCCCATAAGTTATAATGTGCCCAAATAGATTTGCAAAGATTTCCCTTATTATATTCTGTTTGTGAATTGGTCTTTTATTCTTTCAAAGGTTATCAAAATGCCACCTCACTCAAGAAAAATACTTTTTATACATAATTATTTGCATAATGATGAGATGTCAAAATGTAAATGGGGAATTTATTTGATTGATTATATTTTGATCCAATTAAATCTCGTCACATCATTTGTTGATAAATCATTATGTAAATTGTTATGTACATGTAGCAAATCGCTCTACCATCGCTGAGCCCTCGTTTGAGCGACAGAGTTATACGTTAATTTTTTATTTAGCGTTTTAAATATTTTTTTCCTGACCCATCTATTTTTTACCCTACCTATATATATTCTAAAACCACAACGAGAATTCTTAAGGTTGAACATTGAGCAAACACCGTCCTTTCATATTCTCTTAATCTTTGGAGCTTTCAACCGTCATGTTCTTTGAGAATCGTTATTGGTAGTGAAAAAAAACATCATATTCTTAATCCAAATACCAAACTACTTCTTCCCACATATTTGTCAGAGTTGCTGAAGACCGATGAAGGTAATTGGAGTTCCAGTTGGTGAATAACGAGCTGTTCTTCAGGTTTCACGGGAGATAAACGATTCCACAAAACTAAGAGTTGCTGCAGGAGGACAGAATCCAGGAAAGCTTTGGAAATTGCAGCTAGAATTGGTGCAGGAGCATAGAATTCAGGAGAGCTGTCCAAATTGCAGTCAGGATATCAGTTAGTACGTGTCGTCGTCTAGTCTGGTGGACTGTAAGTCACAAATCGTTTATAGTGGATTGTTGATGGGCAAAGTGCCTGAAATCTTACCCAAATGGGGTTTTTCCGTGATTATTCTTGTGTTTTTACTGTTTTACTTATTGACTATATGAACTGCGGTATTCAAACATAGGATTAAATTGACTTGATTGAATAACCATTTAGAGATAATTAATTGGTGACTTGTTGCTAATTAATTAATAATTTTAATTCTGCATAAAATACGTGTTCACCCCCTAAGTATTGTTAGGGTTGAACTGCGTGAATTTTACAAACAAATATACATGAAACGATGAAAATTGAGAACTCTGCCAAACAGCTACTGCGTCGAAGGTTCATAGCACAGAGATTCATTCTTACAAAGACAGAGAGAATTAATGTCTATTCCAAGATAACATTCTTATTGCAGAAACTGTTAGCTACTTTAATTAATTCATAGTATATGTTTAATAATTCAAGGGCCACTACAGCTGTCTTTCTTGAGTAACCCAATAAAATCAATCTCTATGTACGTATAGTATTACTATTTCAAAAACTAAGCTTCCGCAAAGGAAGCTGCACATATACACTCATATAGAACAAAGTCGGTTATTATTGTTAAATGATAAAACTCTATCTCGATTAAATACCAGAATATAGCAACTAGCACAGTCGACCAGACAAAGTGTGGTTGAAACCCTCCCAAAATATGGAAGAAATAAATAAATAAATAATACGATCTGGTCCTAAAGTAGTAAGCTCTCAACCTTGCTAGGTAGCTGGGAAATATTATATCAAAGGGTGGTGAAAATTCATAAGAACTTATGTTTTATACTTTATACATTCAATAATCGTATATTTCAACATATTCTTTTTTTTTTTTTTGGGGGGTGGGTGTTCCATGCATGAATTGGAGGGCTTGTTTTAAATACAAAATCCAAAGCCATTGCTGGCAATCTTTCATGAAAAGGAGAGACTCCATTAAAACCGAGGTTTGATTCACATGCTCCCCTCTCAATAAACTCACCGTCCTAAAATCTTTTTCATCTTAAAGCTGTTAATGTTGTTACAAAATAATTAGTGATTAGCCTCTAACATACATACAAGTAAGAGCCTACATTCTAATTATAATCATGATATCAAATGACAAAAATCTTTTAAAGGATTTTCTCCTAGTGAGGACGCGTGTCAAATTTTAAATTATCATATAAAATACAAGTTATGTTAGATAAAAATAAAAAAAATTGAAAATGCAACACGACAACACAAAAGGTTACATGAAAGAACAACGATATTCATTCACATCGAAGATGATTCCCATTTAATTTGGTAGGTGATGAGCATGAGAACAAATATGAATATGAAACTCATTTAATGTTAGTGTACATAGAAATTAATCATCCCCTATAGGGATTACTCTACGTGAAATGTGATTTATGAAGAAAATAGGACGAGAAAACATGAAAATGTCATATAAAATTATAAAACTAAATATTTAATTTAAGAAACTATTTGAAGTTAATGAAATAAAAAGTCAATCTAACTAAGATTCCTTTACAAATTTTAATAGTAAAAATAAATATACTTTCAAAATTTAAATGCATGCTTACATACTTTGCCTCCTACTCAAAATTAGTAGACATTCAAATTCTTCAAGGAGATTGATGAAACTTGGAAGGGTGGCATAGTTTTAGAAAGAACAAGATATATGAGTAAGCGATAAATTACGACAAAAAGAACATTGATGAAATAAGAATCAATTCTACCGTTAATTTTTAAATGAAGTTTACAAGAGTTCTTGAAATTTAAGTGAAACTCATTATCTTCCAATATTTTGGTCGAAACTTTCATAAATGTTTTTAAAATTTAATTATTACAAAATAGTAAGGAATTTAAATTTAGCCTGAGGACTTGTATTTGTTGCCGGACCTCGGACAAGACCAACACCCCCACCCCCACTCTTACCCCCACTCTACATTAATTATCCAAGCCAGCTTTCTCAGTTGCCACGTAAGCATCAATCTCTATATACATTGAACTATACATAAATTTCTATCAGGCTGAAGAAGATGATGCATAAGTTTAGTTGCTCCATAATTCTAATTCTAAAAAAATTCACGTCAAATAGATTCTTGGTAAAAACAGTAGTTTATTGTGGGTCTGTATATTATACTTAAAATCAACATTGATTACAATGATATCCTCTTGTGCTATTATTATTGTTGTTATTTCAATTTTATACCAATATGTATTTAAATTAAATATTTATTTAAGACAAAATATTCATCATTTTAAAAGGAAAAAGAAATATTAAAAGATAAATTTCACATCCGTTAATATATATATCAAAGTATAAGAGTTTGAGTTAATCCTCTAAATTTTAATGTGATCTCAAAGATCATTAAGATCCAATGAGCAATTTGATCCAATTAAAACTTAATATCAACATATAAGAGTTTGAGTTAATTCTCTCAATAAAGATGATTTTTTTTTTTTTAAGACAGAATTCTAAATCTTAATATGATCCCGAATATCATTAAGATTCAATGAACAATTAAATCTGTTTAAAACTTAAAAACGAAAACATGAATTTCAAGTTTGATTTACTTAAACAAGCTACCATCTTATGGGGACATATTAAATGATAAATCTCACTCAATTAAATATTAAAATATAGATCAGCATATAAGGGCTTTGTTAATCCTCTTAACACTGTTAAGCCTTTTAAGATATAACCTCGAGTCTTAATAAAATTAACATATATTTGATCTTAAAACTTAGAAAATTTAGATTAGAAATTAAATTTGTCAACCTTTTAAGATATAACCTCACGTCTTAACAAAGATAACATATATTAGACTTCAAAATTTAGAAATTTAGATTAGAAAATAAATTTGATATGTCAATGGCCTAGAAAAAAATGAAAAAAGAGATGGTAGAAGAATGTTTCCAACATGAATGATATAGAAGAATTTATTGTTGTTGAAAACCAACATACTTAGGACAGGAAAGGAATTAATTTTATTTATTGAATTTTAATGATGATATTAGAGAAGATAAAATGAGATGCTTGTATTTGCATCTCAATTTTATAATTAATTTATTTTAAAGTTTCTCAAACAACTAAACAAGTATAAATTATTTAACGAGCAGAAGTTAGAGTTTAAAAGCAATTCCAACCCAGCCATTCACCTATTATATGGTAGACTGACTGATTTGGGTTATGATAATGAGAATTTTATATTTGAACTCATTAACTGGTCACATGCACTTTTCTTGATTCATGGCGCCTCTTCTATTTAATGGCCATTCATCCCCCTTCTGTCTCGTAAAACAAGTTCAACTGTCTTCTCTAACAAATTTCTCCAACTTCTTCTGCAAATCTAAATCTCTTCCTTCATACCCTTAACACCAAATTTACATATCTTTTGAAGAAAAACAAGGAAAAATGTTTAGCTTTTCGTTCGCGGATCAAGATTTCTTTGCACCCAGATGTGTTTGGGTGAATGGTCCTGTCATAGTCGGGGCTGGTCCGTCCGGCCTGGCCGTGGCAGCTGGCCTAAAAGAACAAGGTGTGCCCTATGTGCTATTGGAAAGAGCCGATTGCATTGCATCTTTGTGGCAAAAGCACACTTATGATCGCCTAAAACTTCATCTCCCTAAACAATTCTGTCAACTGCCTGACTTCCCATTTCCTCAAGACTATCCTGAGTACCCCAACAAGAAACAGTTCATAGATTACCTGGAATCATATGCTAGCCACTTCAGCATCAAACCACAATTCAATGAATGTGTAGAGTCGGCTAAATACGATGAGGCTTGCCGTTTGTGGAGAGTTAAAACTGTTCCCACTAGTGGCTCCACTAGGTCGTCCGAGGTTGAGTATATTTGTCAATGGCTAGTGGTGGCAACAGGGGAAAATGCGGAGCGTGTTATGCCGGAAATTGAAGGTTTGCAAAATTTTGGCGGTGAAGTTATTCATGCTTGTGATTATAAATCCGGGGAAAATTTCCGAGGGAAGGACGTTCTTGTCGTAGGATGTGGAAATTCCGGCATGGAAGTCTCTCTTGATCTTTGCAACCATGATGCCAAGCCTTCAATGGTTGTTCGTAGCTCGGTAAGTTTTCTAGACATATATATTGCCAAGCCTTCGTTCATTTGAATGTTTAGATTCTGATGTGACTAATCTGTTTTTTGCTCATCAGGTTCACATATTGCCACGAGAAATATTTGGCAAGTCTAGTTTTGAGCTGGCAATGTTTATGCTTCAGTGGCTTCCAGTCTGGCTGGTTGACAAGATTTTGCTGTTCTTAACATGGATGATTCTTGGGAACATTGAGAAATACGGTCTAAAACGGCCATCGGTCGGTCCATTAGAGCTGAAGAACACTCAAGGAAAAACCCCTGTTCTAGACATTGGTGCACTTGAAAAGATCAGATCCAGAGAAATAAAAGTAGTCCCCGGGATCAAGAGATTTTCTTGTGGCATGGTCGAGCTTGTCAACGGTGAAAAGCTGGAAATTGATTCAGTTGTTTTGGCTACTGGATATCGAAGCAATGTTCCTTACTGGCTAAGGGAAACTGAATTCTTCTCCATGAATGGATTCCCAAAGGCACCATTTCCTAATGGTTGGAAAGGAAACGGTGGATTGTATGCTGCTGGATTTACAAGGAAAGGACTGTCTGGTGCATCTGCTGATGCTACAAGAATATCACAGGATATTGCCAAAGTTTGGAAAGAGGATTTAAAGCAGAAAAAGCAAAAAGTACCGACTCATCGAAGATGCATTTCAACATTTTGATTCTTACCATTACATGGTGAAAAGGATACTTCAGAACCATGTATAACGTATATCATAGAGATTAACCAGCCCTCTCCAAAGATCCCACTTTTTTATTATTGGGAATCTTGTCTTGTATACACAGGAGGAGGATGAGGCTTTTCCTTACTAGTGATTTTTGTAGAGTTGGACAATTATTTACTGATCAATTACAATGAAAAATGTTTTTCTTTTCTTTCTCCAACCATAAATTGTCTATATCTTCAACTGTTCTGAGGTATGTATACTAACTACGGTTAGAAATGCAATCGTTGAATGACATTCATCGTGTCCAAATAGAAAGTAAATGAATAGACGGTGCTAGGTGTACACCAAGATGTACACCTTACTTGACAGAATGACATTCTCTCATTGAACATTTTTTTTAAAAAGCTATTTTTGCAGCCAATAGTTTACTGTCAACAAAGAATCCGTCAACAGAGATAGCAAAAAATGATGTACAAATAGATAAATCCTAAATGAATGCTCAAGTCATCTCCAAACATTCTATAAATTGCTATGGTATCAATGTCTATGAATAGATGCTTAAGTTCGAAAATTGTCTTCTTTTATATTCTTAAAATGAAAATAAAATAACATCTAAATCTACATAAAAATTATAAATGTCTGTATGAAATAAAATTCCTGCTTAATTTTAATTAGCACGTTTAATTCAGTCAATTTTTTTTTTATTTTTTTTTTAACCTGATAATATCTCTGATAGCTTGCAATCGTGAGAAATATTTTTAAATATTTTTTAGTTTGCTTATGTGGCAAAATTTTAACTTCTTTTATGTAAATACTATACACTTCAGAAAATGACTTTAAATTTGTATTCATATCTTTACGCAACAATAATGTAAAATCTTCAACTATTATTGGCAATTAAGTGCTAAAATCAAAGAGAAGGAAGGTCCCTTCACTGCAATTGTTTTCAATTTCTACATCAATATAGTGATCAAATTCAAATAGAAATTCTCATCAATTATCTCTCTCTCTAATGTTTATCTAAATAAGTATGAGGTACATCACAACTCTTTGTCGAACCACAAATTAAGTTGTTTTCCAAGATAGAATGGTCCATCAAATTGCAAGTTAACATCTACAGTCAGATGAATGCAATTTTGTTCTTTCTTGTCATTTTCTTGTTAATCCCAACTGGTCTTTTTAAGCCCAATTACTATGCTCCAGCACGTTTTGATGGATAGAGAACAACATGCGCTGCGTTAGGAATAAATAGTGTCAGGGTCCATTTGAGATAACAACCTCTATTTCGATTTTTGCTTTTTATAAAATATCTTCTTGATGAATCTACTGAATTTTTTCTAGAAGCTTCTAATTAAATAAAATACTTTGAAAAATTTATCCAACAAATCCAAAATAGCTTCTTAACCTCAACGATCACTTTTTTACTTCTAAAAAGTCAAGCCAAACTTGTACGAATAGTCAATAGATGATCTTTATCAAACTTGTCACGGTAAAAAAAATCAACTCATTTTTGGAACTACTTGATGACTCTGTAAGTGTTATGTCCTGCATCTAATCAACTTTGAATATAAACACTTTTAATATATAATTGATGCATATTTATGACAAGATCTATTATTTAATTGAATTAATATTCTAATAAATTAAATAATCCGTAGATTCAAGTCTTCGTAATTTATTAATTAAGAGGAGTTGTAATTGTCAGATACAAATTACATATTACTGAATCTTAAACTGTCTGAGGTAATATATAATAACGATACATGAATATTGTTATTACGAATAGATTATTACGTGTGACATTTCTTACTTGTGAAGTAAGTACTGATCTCATAAGTTAAACTGTGATGATACTTAAACGAACATGTGGATGCTTTGTTATAGAGCAAAGCATCGAAGACCTACTAGGGAAATTCCACATGGATAACAATTTGAGTGTCATTGGTTAATATCTAATGTTTGGTGGTGAAATTGTTCCTTTGACTTGAGGTCAACATATTGCATTATATGAGGATAGTCATACTTTAGTGATGTTAGATGTTACTCTGCCATGGGTCACTTATATGGTATCGTTTAGATATGTCAAGAATCATATGAAGGTTGTGAATAGTCAATAGAAATTTCGTCACTCTTAGATAGTAAGAGATTTTGATCTACATTTCATTCAATTAAGTTAATGATGAGATCTTGGCCAATGTGTACTCATAAGACGAAAATGAGTTTTCGACTTACATTGACTTCATAGTAGGATGAAAGATATGATCTATAATTGAGATTGACACATATCCATATCTCGTAATTAATTGGATTATATTGACAAATGAATTATAATTTCACGGTAAACGAATAAGTTTAGTTTGTCGTACCACATGACATTTACCAACACGTATTGCCCGACATTGCTAGATGTCAATTTGAGACGACAGATGTGAATTAATGATAATTAAAAAGAGGTATTTTATTTATCGATTTTGATTAGATCAAAATATCAATTCATGTCGTTAGGTATCGTGATCGAAAACTTGATGTGTCACACAAAAGACGAACCAGAAGAATACGTTTCCAATTAATTGATTAACAAGTGTTGTACAATTAATTAATTGGGTTGCTTGTTAATATACACAAATTAATTAATTCATGGACCGAATTTAACTTATTTGATTAATTAAATATTGGATCGGGTTAAGTTTAATAGGCGGGCCAAGCCCACTTGGATTTGTATTAGGGTTTCAGAAAAATAGAACAGAACATAATTCACATTTTTGCTAATACAAGAAAAGAGAAACCCTAATTCTCTTGTTCTTCTGTGCGGATTTTCATTTGAGGTTGGATAATTGGACAACTATGAATTGCAGATCTCGATTGTTCGTGTTCTAAGATCAGTAAAGGAATTTACAGAATTTATTAAATGTATTATTTTAAACCCGGTTTTTATCTAAACACAAAGTAAATTTGTGGTGGGAATTTAAAAATTAATTTATTTTCTGCTATTCATGTTAAGTAAATCCGGGAGGGGGATCGGTCCAAAACAGTTCAATCCTTAAATGATTATAAGAAGTACATATTATGCTCTCAATTACTTACATTTCAAATCAACCGAAATATTGTACTTACAATATTCAAGATTCAAATAATTTAATTAGGTTCTTACTCTTGCATTAGTATAGCTAGGGTTTTAACTTTACGGGGCTTGATTTATCATTAGATTATGATGTCACGCATATGTCAAATTGAAGTAGGGATCTATAACTCGTTAGTTACCTATGTACTTGAACACCTCTTTGGACCGCTCGTGATTGTATCTTCAACGGGATGCGACGATCGCGGGAACTCGAAGTGTGATAGAGAAACAATAAACAAGAATTTGGGTTCCGGATTAAAGATTATAAAGATTCAATGTAATGATATTCAAAATTGCATTCAAAGTTTAATTACATTTTGGAAGAGTGCAGTAGAGAAACAATAAACAAGAATTCGGGTTCCCGGTTGAAGATTATAAAGTTCCCACGTAAGAATGATTGAAAATTGCACTCAAAGTTTAATTACATTTTGGAAGACAATAAGTGTGAGCTTTTATACAAAACGAGAAGATGCAATAGTCATTGGTTGTTTGACACGTCGCCTCATCGATCCACTAGTCAAGCTCAAATGTGTAATTCCAATTGTCATAAGTATGTGAAAAGCAGCCAACCTAGGTCATAGACTTGTAGGCTGAAAGGTAGACTAAGGCCTGTTTGGTATGTCATTTTTTTTTCATGGAAAATGGAATTGAAATTTCAATTCTTACTTTTGTCATGTTTGATAGCCAAATTTTTTCCTCCCAACCCCCACGTTACCCCTTTTTCCATGTTTTTGTTGAATTGGTTTTTCCACTAAAGTGGTGGGAAAATGGTTTCTAGCTACCTTTTTTTTTTTTTTTGCGCAATGAAAACAAATTTTATGGACAATTGTAAAATTTTTTTTTCCCTTTAATGGACAATTTTCATGAAAAACAAAATCTAACGAACACCAAAAGATCCAAAATTTCAATATTTTTCAGGTGAAAAATTATACCAATAAAACACAATTAATTGACAATTCTCAGGAAAATAATTCTAGGCAATTCAATTCCTTATAATTCATTTTATTTCCACCAAAATCCACTCTTGCAATCAAACAGACCCTAAGTGTATTTTCTTAAGGGTTGCCAGCAGGGGCGGACACGGGGGGTCCTAGGGGGGCACGTGCCCCCCTAACTTTTGAGTTTTTTTTTTTTTGTTTTTGGTATCGATTGAAATCTAAATTTTAATCTAAATCAAAGTTAACAATAAATTTTAATAATATATTTCATAGAATTCATAACTGTTTTAACTTTTATCAAAATTTACTACAAATTTGATTTTAATTTCCACCAAACAGGGACAAAATCACAATAAATTTGAATTTCGATAACATGCTAATTTTAAAAATTCACCGAAGATTGTATGCTAATCAAATCTACAAATTGCTTATGTAATCTCAAAGCTTATTTCGATAACTACATTATGGGTATATCGAATAATTCAAATAGATATCGAAAATAGTTAAAAATACGTTAAAAGTGAGTCTTAAAGAAAAACATCTAACTCGCATTTTTTCAAAAAAATTCAATTATTTCATTAACATACTATTTTTGCGATATACCTCAATGTAATTTTCATCATTTTATTAGGAAACTTTATATGGAATATGATATCAAAAATTTTCGAAATTTTACATCCGAAAAAGTCAGATCCCATGTAAATTTTCGGATGCAAAATTACATGGGATATGATTTTTTTTACGTAAATTTTCGAGTGTAAAATTTATCCCAACTTCTTTTCAAGTTCGAGTGTGCCCCCCTAACTTTTTTCTTCTGCGTCCGCCCCTGGTTGCCAGATCTTTTAGGCAAAGAGTATCTTTGGCAAAGATGATGCATGTGGAAGATGCATTTGACAGGAGGTGTGAATTACCTCGAAAATCACTGGAGGTGATGCATCATCTCGAAATTAGTCATTTCGGATCAGGTGTCTAGGGGCTTCGCCAAGTCACCCAACCACCTCAAAGGACTCGTATGAAGGGGTGATGCGACATAGAGTGTGGAACTTGCGGGTGTGGCCTCTTATTTTGCTTTTTGCATAGTTAGTTGCTAAAGGACCTGCCTTGCAATCGAAGCGTAACAATCTTAATTCTCAACTTTGGCTACGATAGTCCATGTGAACGATATCGTTCCAGTTAATGACTAAACAATCGATTTTTATTGAATATATCATTATATTCATATTCTGTATAAGAAAATAGTATTGGAGTGAGACACATATTTGTTTTCCATTTACTAGTTTTTTTTTTTTTAATAAAAAAATCTACTTACTTCTTATTTCAAAATATACAAGTAAATCTACCTTTTTTTTTACAAATATATTTATTTTTAAGTAAAAAAACTTACTTTTATGTTACTGGTAAAATAAATGACTTCACTTATTTTTAAATTTGATAAACAAGCGAATCATTTAAATTAAAATTGCTTATTTTTACTTTTTAAATTATAAGTACTTACCATCCAACCCACTTTTACCACATTTATTCATCACATCAATAATGAATAATTAGGTCTAAACTAAGATTACAATAATCTATTGTTAAGGGGGGGATAAACTACTTCAGTAGATATAATCCGATAATTATTTGCATCTAATGCTATATAGGATAAAAAAATATTCGTACAAAGAGGACTGCCGACACATGCTTGAATCATACTTAGAACTAGGCCTTCTCAAATTTAAATGGATCCAAATAGAGATGACCTATAATTCTTCTCAAAAGCTTTCTATAATATACTTGTCCAAATTGTTGTCTTCGACAAAGTCCACTGTAAGTCCAACACATGAAATGTTGAGAGTGGAAAGTAGGCCATGAACAATTTTTATTCTAATGGATTTGAAAATTTTGTTCACTAAAACTTAATAGAAAAAAAATACTCAATAAAAAATCACTCATTATGCTAGGTTTTGTGACAAAAATCCCATGTGATTTAAAAATTTGTTGCAGAAGGAAATTTGTTTAATTTTGGTTTAAAAGTCTGGTTTGATTATGAATCAAATTTTATGGTGTTTTAGGAGTTTGATTGAATTAAGGACTTAGAACTTGGAGATGAAATAAAATACTTTGGAACGTAAAAGAAAAAAATTCAACAGCACCGCGCCCCTGGTCCAAACAGAGGACCCGACGTTGCAGCGCCGGGTCCGGCGTCAAGGCACCCGGGCTGGCTTCGTGTCACACTGGTAACGTGTTTTCTGAGATTTTCCCTTTTTTATCTGGATTCATATGGACTTATTTTTCATCTTGGACTCTACTTCATCCACAACTTTAAGAATTGACTTCTATAAATACTCCACAAAGTATATAGGTACATCAAAAAGGTGAAATGCAAGATTCAGGAGAGATTATATCAATTAGATCATTGTTGTATACATTATAAACAAGATATAATTGTTTAGATTAGATTGAGAGGATCAAAATTTTGTAAGACAATTGTTTGTTTCTTTGTATAATAAATTTTCCTCTTCCACAAATTTATTGATTGTTGTGTGATCCATTAAATTTCATATTATCCATATTTTTCGTTTTTAATTATTTGGCTGATTTATCAACAAGTGATATCAAAACGTTCTTTATATCGAGATGATTCATGTTACTCATATAAATAATCATACAATAAATACACCACGTGGCAAACGGACAAAGTCACTTGTAGCATGGAGACGGGAGATCCGATTCTATACACATCATTCTGCCCATATAGCAATTCGGCTGACCCTCTATTAGCCGAACCCCATGTCGAACCCCATTTGTCGAACCTCTATTGGCTGAACCCCGAGGGCCGAACCTCTATTGTCCGAAGCCCAATGAAGAACTTATGAAGATCTTGTATCAAGTGGGTGATGTGACAACTCACTAGACATGTAGCTCCAATCAATCAAACAAGTCAAGTCTAATCTTACATATCAGGCATATGGCTGACAAGTCGTTACAGCATTAAATACAAAGTAGCATATGAATGATTGATTGATGGCTATGACAAGAGGTTCCGGCTGTGTGGATGAGGCCACGTACCCCCTCATCTAACGGCTCTTAACCATCATCTTCTACTATAAAAACATACACTTAGCACCATTTGAAAAAAAGGCAAGTTTATGCACTCAAAGAAAACTTGGGCACTCTTTACTTAAAAGCTTACTTGTCAAGCCGACCCCCTTTTTATCATAAAAATAATCACATTACAAATCAAGAAACACTTGGAATCATCATTTTCTGTTGAACCATTTTTTGGGGTCAACAGATTGACGCCGTCTGTGGGAATATTTGGTACCATAACCACGTATATCCTAGTGGTAAAGGTCATCCTGAAGAGCCTTGAAGAAAGATTTGGTTCTTGAAGAAAGAACTTTCACAAACGAGCACCCCATGAAAAAAACATTAAGGGGCCTTATCCACAAAAGAGTGCCAGGCTTTCTCCTTGCAAAAGGCTTTGACTACGAAGGAAAACCCCTAAAAAAGGGACAAGTTTGAAGTATTAAGGGGCCTCATCCACAAAAGATTGTCTAGGCTTTCTCCTTGCAAAAGGCTTTGTTCTTGAAGAAAGAAAAATGGAAGCCTCTAAAGAAAAGACTACGAAGGAGAACTCTTAAAAAAGGGACAAGTTAAAAGCATTAAGGGGTCTCATCTCCGAAAGAGTGTCTAGGCTTCCTCCTTGCAAAAGGCTTTATTCTTGAAGAAAGAAAGAATGAAAGCCTTTAAAGAAAAGACTAAGAATGAGAACCCCTAAAAAAAAGGACAAGTTTGAAGTATTAAGAGGCTTCATCCCTAAAATATGGGTCTTCGCCTCTACACAAATGTCATCTATTCTCAAAGGCTTCATCCTTGAAGAAATACTCAAACTCTACAACCATGATTTTCTCAAGTGTAGAGGCCTCATATTGGTCTATCCAACAACGCTTTTGTATTACAACGTCTCTTCCTGGATTATGCATAACTGTCTCTCACATATGATAAGTAAAAATCACCAAAGTGAAGGAAAACAATGCAAAAAGAAGATAAATGGACTAAAAGTGAACTTGGGACTAAATTGTGGGAGTGTCAAAAGTTGAAGGACTTTGGATGCAATTTATCAAGGGTACGACCGTAATAAAAGTCAAAATATGGGGACCAACATGTAGGAGTGTCGAAAGTTGAAGGACTTCAGATGCAATTTTTAGCTTCGCTTATGCATCAATGCATCTCCCATGAAATGAAGACCCCAAAAAATATGGGTCATATAGGGGGAATTAATAGGCCTTCTTCTGGAATATGGAACTCCATAATACAAGGCCTCATCCCATATATGCATTAGTGCTTCAAATGTATAAAACTCCTTCCATGGATGGATCAAACATCATGAAGGAAGCCCTTACAAGGAAGAACTATTCCCTTGTAAGGAGATAAAATAGCTCATCAAAAGACCTTTCCATCAACGTTAATATATGACAAGCACATATCTCCATCAACGGTTAATATATGGCGAGCTCCTATCTCCATCAAATTAATTATGACAAGCTCATAAATTACTAAGTATGACAAGCTCATACCTCTCCATCAACGGTTAATAGATGACAAGCCCATATCTCCATCAACGGTTAATATATGGCGAGCCCATATCTCCATCAAAGTAATTATGACAAGCTCATAAATTGTTGAGTATGATAGGATCTTTCCCTTACATAAAAGGGCTTCGGCCAAGGCAATTCAGCCTCATCTTAGACTGCCTCTTCCGAATTGACTCTTCCCTTACATAAAAGGGCCTCAGCCAAGGCAATTCAACCTCATCTAAGGCAGCATCTTCCGGGATGGACTCTCCCTTGTATAAAAGGGCTCGACCAAGGCCAATTCAGCCTCAACTAAGGCTGTCTCTTCCCAAATGGTCTCACTATTTTACTTCCAGAGCCTCGCCATCGATCCCTCTACCTCGCAGAGAGTCTCAACTATTGACATTTTCTTCTTTTAAACTGGAAAGTCCACGCATTATATAAATAATCATACCTAGACTTCGGGACTGATTTTACTCATATAAATACTCGTACAATAAATACACCACATGGGAAAAAGGACAAAGTCACTTGTAGCATGGAGACGGGATATCCGATTCTATACACTCATTCTGCCCATATAGCAATTCGGCCGACCCTCTATTGGCCGAACCCCATGTCGAACCTCTATTGTCCGAAGCCGCATGAAGAACTTATGAAGATCTTGTATCAAGTGGGTGATGTGATAACTCACTAGACATGTATCTCCAATCAATCAAACAAGTCAAGTCTAGTCTTACATATCAAGCCTATGTCTGACAAGCCGTAACATCATTAAATACAAAGTGGCCTATGAATGATTGATTGATGGCTATGACAAGAGGTTCCGGCTGTGTGGATGAGGCCACGTGCCCCCTCATCTAACGACTCTTAACCATCATCTTCTACTATAAAAACATACACTTAGCACAATTTGAAAAAAAGGCAAGTTTATGCACTCAAAGAAAACTTGGGTACTCTCTCTACTTAAAAGCTTACTCGTCAAGCCGACCTCCTTTTTATCATAAAAATAATCACATTGCAAATCAAGAAACACTTGGAATCATCATTTTCTGTTGGACCGTTTTTTAGGGTCAACAATTCATAATACATTCTTTGAAAGTAATTCTTACCATAAACACATACCCTCCAAATCACTATGCCTAGCCAAATATGGAAAAATAAATAACTTTTACTTACTTTTTAACCATATATTTACATAACACCATGTTCTATGATTTTTTTTCTTGAAGTTAATGAATGCGCCATTCACATCATGGTATCCTCTTCTTCAAATTAAACCATTTATTTATCTTTATCCATACTATCCACATTGGCCACATGTTCACATTTACCCGCTTCTTAGGTCTTGACGATTCGTTTATCTTTTATTTGGATTGTCGGATTAGCTCTCTAAATCTCTTCAAAAAGCTGTTCTTCAATTATTTTAAGTTCTTCACTTGGTAGCCTGCCTATAAGGAGGTGACAGTGTCTACATTTCCAGAAGTATGAAATACTTCTCTCCTATCATGCACCCTCAATGTAGGGGCGGAGCCAAGAAAATACATTAGGTTGAACTGAAATTTGACTTTTTTTTATGAACTTGTACCATAAAAAATACTCTAAATCACACGAGATTTAGTTTAAAAGGTTAAATTCATGACAATCATATAATGTGGGTCATAATGAATGTTGTCAAAACCGGCTCGGTCGGTTCGGCCGGTAAAATCGGGCAAAATCGTACTTGATTATTAATCTAATGTTAGATATCATTTTCTGTAAGTTTAAACTATTTTAATTTAACAAAGTAAACTATTTTAACATATTGATTTTTAATTTTTGAATTATTGAGACTAATTGTAAGATAATGAATCTAATTAACGAAGATAGATTTACTTTGAATTATTAATATGAAAATTAAAAAAAAATTATTGTTTTCATTTTTTGACCCCTTTTCCGGGTCGTTGGCCGAGTCATTTTTTAAAATATTGGTCAGAATATATTTTTGAACATTCGTAACAAAGTTCTAACAAATATATTTTTAACTAATAAAATTAAATATATAGCATATTACTTATTTTGATAATACCATCCATTTCATAGTCGAAATAAATAATTTTTTAACTCACAAGTATAAATAAGTAATATATGAAAAAATATATTAGAAAAAATTTAATTACTTTTAAATTTAGTCAAACATTTGGCATTTTAAGTTGTTCAAACAAGTCATTTATGATTTTATCTTTAATCAATACAAACTCTTTGTTATATAGTAAACCAATTTGATTATAAGTGAATGTTTTAAATATGAAATAAAATATTTAATTTGTTAACGAGATATTTGTGCATCATCAATATGAATAAAATAAATATATAATTGTTGTAGAGTTTGAAACTAAATTTGAATTATTGAACATTGGACTTGGGTTGGAAATGAATTTAATTGGGCTAAAATTAATATTTGAACTCGGCAAATTTTACTCATTTTTAATTTTTCACCATGAATTTGTTTGGCTGGAGAATTAATTTTTTGGGCTAGGCATTTTTTTCCACCATGTTGCTTCTAGGCTGGGGTTGGGCTGGGCTATAGCGCACCCTAGCCCCTCTCTCCCTCCGCCCATGCCTCAATGTCAAAGAAGCAATAATGAAGTAGGAGAGACATGGTGGTGAATAGTAACATCTAAAAATGAGAAGATGATATTGAATGAGTTTTCCTACAGGTGTACCACACTAATCTTCGCTTTCGGATTTATATACCACTTGATATGGTATTTGGTGGTCCAATGTTGATATACAAGTAGTGTCAGGAAGTCCCTTGGTGGCCTTGAGATCGTGGATCGGCAAGTGTGTGTGTGTGTATATATATATATATATATATATATATATATATATATATATATATATATATATATATATATATATATCTTCGTGAGGGATAGATATATCATTTGAGGTTGCAAACGTCATTGACATCAGTTGATAATAGGAAGTTTGGGGTCTAGCATTGGTATACGGGTTGTATCAAAGAGTCCCTCGATTGTCTTGGAACTGCGGATCGACGCGTTGAGCACCATATACATAGACCAGGCCAGTCCAAGCCAAATTTTTATATATTTTCCAGAGTAGACGCAATTATGATCATCTGTGTCTCTGTAGGCGACAAAGGATCCATATGTACTGAAAGGCGACATTATTCATCATATTGATATTTGAGCTAAAATACATTGTAATGAGATTCATGGCCAAAAGATTAAAAGACAAATAAGTTGTGATTGTGAAGGGGTGAACTTTGAGAGGAGACCATAATGAGTGAAGGAATTGGAAGTCATGCACATGATTATGTATATGTTCATAAATACTGTTACTTGTTGAGCCTTCGCTTTACATTATAGGTATGGCAATATATGTACCGGAGGTTGATGCCAACTTTTAGATGACGGGGCAACTGCATACTGAGTATGTGACCTAGGTTCAATTGGCCTATCACATGATGCCCAAATAAGGTTACATTTGATTTTTAAGGGAATTATTTTGCTTTCAAAAATGGTTTATTATATTTATAATGTTAATTCTTCAATGTCTTCCATCCTTTATTTTGTATAAATATTTTATATCAAGTTATAAACTACATTGTTTTGTATTTTATTTATGTATATTTAATTTAAAAAACTCAATGTACAAACGACATTAATTAATGTATTCTCCACAACCCAAGTACTAGACTCGAACTCGTTAGGTTGAATCGCTAGTGTATATAATAACACAAGTAGTAAAGTAGACATAAGGAGTTCAAATTATCGTTCTCAGTATTTTAATAAACATAATTGTTTTTTTATATATATTTAATGTAAATTACTAAAGTTACATAAACAATGGAATGAAAATAATTTGTATTATTTGACCAAAAAAAAAGATAATTTGTATTATATAAACTATAGGTTTATATACTAAACAGTATAACAAATTTTATTTTTAATTAGAAAATGAAAAAAATAATATATATTAAATCGATGATTCCCAGTATTCATCACCATCTTCACTACATGTTAAAAGAACCAAAGCATTGGCGGTGTCGCCATATCCCGTCGTCGTAATTTATTTTTTTGCCACCAACCACTCCGTCTTCTCCACTTTTCAACTCAATCAACCATACCTCGTTCAATTCCCATTGTAAGATTCTTCTTCTTCTGTCTTTTGATTTTTTTTCCTCCCTACGTTATTCTCTTTATATATCTCACTTTAATTTTGTAAACCAACCTTATTTTTGCGAATTTTTTGTTGCCTGACATTGAGATTGAGAAAGAGATTGCTCAAATTGAAATAACGTATTTTCGTAGCTAATGTCAATTTTTTTTCAGTAGTTTTCAATTTTTGCTGTGAAGGTATTTTCTATTATCGGTTTTTGATTCCTTTGGGTTAATGGAAACCTGATCAAACAGGTTTTTGATTCCTTTGGATTAAAGGAATTGTTCTTCCCTTGATGTGTATGATATAAATAATAAAAAAATGGTCCGTCTCTCCATTCTTGACGAAGATAGGGGCTTTGTCTCCATTAAGCAAGGAGACATGCTTGTGTCTCCGTAGCCGTATCTCCGTTCTATATGTCTCCATCTAGAACGAAAGACTTCTGCTAATTATTTTGTGGGTTGTTGATTTGGCAGCAAACAAGCTTCGAAGGGCAAGGACTTGTGGCAAGAATAGGGGAAAATTGTGGATGAAGCATTGTTGGTTGCAGAAGAAGTAGGGATGAAGAACATGAGAGCACATCCGGTAGTGATAACATGGATGGTACATTTGATCAAGATGCTTCAAAGAAACCTCTGAGGAAGAAAAGATACCACCGACACACACCTCAGCAAATTCAAGAACTTGAAGAGTATGCATTTTTGTTTTACAAATTTGTCTTCATTCTTATCTTTCTAAACATTTCCAAAAGGGCTCGTCTTCTGATCATCATCTTCTATTTGAAGATTAGAAGGTCAATCTTCTTCACCTTAAGAAAGAAAGAAGAAAAAACAATAAAAAATACGGAGCCAGCTCCGTACTGCACGAAGACAGCCTCCGTGCAGTAAGGAGACAGTCTCCGTGCGCGTCGCAAATTTTTTTTTATTTTTTTTCCTTCCTTTTTTTAGCTATGAATGAATAATCATACACCATGTTTGGCCTCCACAAAATTAGAATGTGGCACAACCTAATTAGAGAAATTTGCGTTTTAAGATTATTTATGTTGCTTTACTCAAAGGCTCTGTGCCGCTTTCTTATTGTGCATCAGCACAACTATATATCTGTCTCCATTTCTTATTTCTGCATTGTAACTGACTCTAGATAATAGTTGCTTGAAACTATGTCCAGTAATTTATCAAAACGGGTCATTGCTTTGTGGTACTGGAAACAAAGTTGCTTGTCAGAGTGTCACGGGCTGTAGCTTTGCTTAAGCTCCGTGATCCTATCATTGTAAATAATTTATTTAAATAGATAAAAATTAAAAAAATTTAGTATGATTCTTCGGTCAAAAGACTTCTATTCCCGTCAGTTGGGTTTCTGTTCCCAAGTCTATTATAGGGGGTATTAGTCTTTCAAACATTTTCAAGCTTTCTAGTATTCGCCCCTGCACTAGCCATTGTAATTTACTGTTTTCGTCTATTGTAATGTTTAGCTTTCAAGCTATCAATGATCAAGTTTCTTTCAATGCATTTCAATTTCATATTGTAAGATTTCTTTAAATTGTGATCAAATTTACTTTCGTCTCGAAACGATTGAGAGAAGGCAGAAGGTAGTCTAGCGGAGCAGACTACTGCCGCACGGTGTTCCCTTTTTGTGCTAAGAAAAGGTTACCCGTGAAAGTTGGTATCAGAGCTACGACTCGAGATCTCGTTAAGAAAGCTATGGAAATTGATCCAAATTCCTCGAACACCACGGAGGTGGGAGATGTTCAAAAGAGGAACACCAGACAACGTTTGGAGGCGCTTGAGGTGACAAACACTAGGTTGTGTTTTGCCATGGAGAATCTCGGAGAAAAGGTCGAGGTAGCAGAGACAGAAATTCGAGAATTAAGCATCCAACTGGATGAAAGCCAAGAGGCTTGCGTAGCTACGACTGAAGCTGTTGGTATCATACCTGATCTGCAGAATGAGATGGGAGCGTTGAGAACTCAGTTATTAGTTCTTCAACGTGCGGTGGGCAACGGACAAGCCATCGCACATGAGTCGGTGCATAGACTTAGAATTCTAGAACCATGTACCTACGGAGGGGCACGCGATGCTAAAGAAGTTGAGAACTTCTTGTTCGATATGGAACAATACTTTCTTGCGGCTTCGATCAAGGACGAAGCGAGAAAGGTCACAACTGCTACCATGTATCTAAGTGGAGATGCAAAGCTATGGTGGCGGATGAAGTATGTTGATATTCAGGCCAACAGGGTCCGAATTGATTCTTGGGATCTTCTTAAGGAAGCAATGAGATCTCAATTCTTCCTAGAGAATGTGGAATATGAGGCACGTCGGGCCTTATGAGAACTGAAACACACAAGCTCCATCAGGGAGTATGTGAAATCCTTCTCAGGGCATATGTTGAATATTCGAGATATGTCAGAGAAGGATAAACTATTCACCTTCATGGAAGGGTTGAAACCGTGGACACTCACGGAACTTCAGAGACAGAAGGTCACTGATTTGAGCACAGTTATGAGAGCTGCCGAATGTGTGAGTGACTATCAACCGGAATCGAGCGAGGATCGACCTTCGGGAAATAGTCAATTGGTTGAAGGGGGAAGAAGACCTTTCAGACCCAACTCGAACGCAAATGGGGGAGAGCGTTACTCTCAGAATAGGGGAGAACCCTATCAAAGCAACCGCCAGAGTAACTCGCAGGGAAACTATCAAAACAGCCGTCAAGGAAACTATAACGGCAGTACCAGTAATGACTGGAATCATGGAAAAGCGAAGGAGGGCAGATCTGATGTCGCTCCTAAATTGAAGTGCTTTCCATGTGAAGGACCTCATCGGGTTGCAGAGTGTCCTCAGAAACGGATGGTGAATGCATACTGTCAACTAGCAATTGGGGGTTTGAGTTCAAAGCAAAATCCTACAAGCTAGCTGTCTGGTGATACCGACTCCGAAGGGGATGAGAATGTAGTTGGTGCATTCTCCCATTGGTGCAATACATTATCGCACCGAGCTACTAAAAGGGATAGTGTTCCCTTGAAAGAGTCGAAGATCAAAGAATCGAAGGCTCGCACTTGCAAGGCTAAAGACCTAATGTACATTGATGTGAGGATCAATGGAAAGCCAATCAGGGCTATGGTGGACATCGGTGCCACACACAACTACCTCGCAAGTTCCGAGTAGAGTGGTTCGGACTTGTTCTGGAAAGAGGTAAGGGGAAGGTCAAAACGACCAACTCCGCTGCTCAACCAATAGCGGGAATAGCAAAATCTGTGCCGATCAAAGTAGGTCCCTTCAAAAGAAGGACAAATTTGTCGGTAGTTCAGATGGATGATTTTAAGCTCATTCTCGGATTGGAATATCTTCGGGATACAAAGACAACAGTGTTGCCGCATTCTGACTCATTAATAATGATGGGTAGCAAACCATTCATTATTCCCACACAGGTTGGGAAAACTGGCGAGAAAAGCGTCTCGATCATGCAATATAGTAAGAGTTTCAAGAGGAATGAACCCTCATTTCTGTGCTCTCTTCGAGTGGAGGAAATCGAAGAGACAACCGGCTCTACTCCAAAAACTATCACCAGGTTTAAGGAATTCGAAGACATCATGCCGGATAAGTTACCAAGAAAATTGCCAACGAGGAGAGCAATTGATCGTGGGATTGGACTTGTTACGGGTTCCAAACCTCCTACCAAGACATCATACCGTATGGCTCAGCTGGAGCTTGAAGAGCTTCGGAAGCAAGAGGGAAAAGTGCTGGGAAGTGGGACTATCGTGGAGCGCACTTCCATACTACCATAACGTACAGACTACTGGCCTCAAAGGTGGGACGACATTGCAAGTTATGGGAAAACTTACCTTGTTCGTCAGCAAGATGTGGTAGATTATCAGAAAAAAGGCCAGCTTACTGGAGCCCCTTTCCATCCTGAATGGATCAGTCGAAAGCGGATCGACGAACTACATTAGTGGATTGCCAAGAGTTGGAGACTTTGGTACTATCATCGTCGAGATGGACTATTTATCTAAAGATTCAACGTTCATCACAGTGCCCAAGTATATATCAGCCGAATAGACAGCTCAACTCTTCTTCAAGCCCATTGTCAAGTACTGGGGATCACCTATCGTCAATGATTGAGATTCTCGATTTATTGGCATATTTTGGGCCGAGTTGTTCAAACTTCTTAGCTCAACTTTGAGCATGAATTCTAGTATTCACAAAAGATTAGACGGACAGACAGAGCAGTTTAATTCTATGCTGGGAGACTATTTTCAGCACTTTACCTCTGCTTCGAATGAAATTCGGGTGAGACTTTCAGATGTGGCTCAGATGCGTTTCAATGTTCAAAAGAGCTCTTCTCCCAATGAGAGTCCTTTTGAAATTACTACTAGCCAGCAACCGTTACTCCTCCATACTGCAGATACCGATCAGAAACAGTACAAAAAGTCTGCAGATTTGAAGCAACCAGTGCTTAAAGTAAAACGATCAGAAATGAAGGTTGCTGAAAAGATTCTTGGCTACCAAACTACTCAAGCTTCTAAGAAATATCTTCAAGAGTACTTGGTCAAATGGAGCAGATGCAACAACGAGAAGAAGACTCAATGGCTCCGAGGATATCGCCAAAAAAAATAAGGGAGAATGTCAAGGGCTGCAGCTTTGTTTAAGCCCCGGGATCCTATCATTATAAATAATTTATTTAAATAGATAGAAATTAGAAAATGTTAATATGATTCTTCGGCCAAAAGACGTCTACTCCCGTCATTTGGGTTTTTGTTCCCAAATCTATTATAGGGGGTATTAGTATTTCAAACATTTTCAAGCTTTCTAGTGTTCGCCCCCTGCACGAGCCATTGTAATTTCTTCCTTTCGTCTATTGTAATGTTCAGCTTTCAAGCTATCAATGATCAAGTTTCTTTCAATGCATTTCAATTTCATGTTGCAAGATTTCTTTAAATTGTGATCAAATTTACTTTCGTTCCGAAACACCGAGAGAAGACAGAAGGTAGTCTAGCGGAGCAGACTACTGCCGCGCGGTGTTCCCTTTCTGTGCTAAGAAAAGGTTACCCGTGAAACAGAGACTGGTAATACAAGTTACACGTGCTACTGTTGATGCTTCAAATGTATTTATTTATTTTTATTTTTATTTTTCAAAAAACAAATGATTTGTTTCTGATAAGAAGTAAATCCTAAATTTTTCTTTATGATTGAAATTGAGGAAGTGTGATTGTCTAGATTGATTCCTTCCTTTCCTGTTTTTTTTTTTTATTCTTTTCAAGAAATTTCTGTATGCTAAATCCAATCTGTTTACAGGCAGATTTTGATTTATGTGCTGAGTGTTTCAACAACAGGAAGTTTGGCTTGGACATGTCCCCATCAGATTTCATTCTCATGGAACCTGCTGAATCTGGTGGTGCAAGTGGCGGAAAGTGGACAGATCAGGAAACTCTTTTACTCCTTGAAGCTATAGAAATTTCCTGAGATAACTGGAGTGAGATTGCTGAGCATGTAGCTACGAAGACCAAAGGTGCACTTTGTTCAAATGCCAATTGAGGATGCATTTTTCAATCATGGCGATGAAACTGATGCAATTCCTAAAGAAATTGATGTCCAGTTTTCAGCAATACTGATACTTCAGCCTCTAAAATTGACCAAGAAAAAAGATACTTTAGCTCCTAAAGACATCATTGAGAAAACAGAAAGTCCAAGCGATGCTAATGACAATCAGTCTTCATGTTGTCCCATGGAAATTTCAAAGCCAGATGAGGAGGACAACAAATTTGATGTTGAACCAGAAGTTGGGGAGAGTTGTGCACTAAAAACACCCAGAGAGGCATTTGAAGTTGTGGGTTCTCACCCCTCACCTAGAGAAAGACTATCGTTTGCTGAAGCTGGTAATCCAGTGATGACAATGGTAAGTTTGTTTATTGACTTTAGATGCCTGTGTTAGTTTTCTTTGTAAAAAGCTATATGACTAAATTTCATTCTCCTTTTAGAAAAATCTAAACCATCAAACATTCTAAAATATAATCATTTCTATTTTGTAGACAATAATCACTAACGTGCAACGCATGTTTTCCTCACTAGTTCTTAAAATAAGGTAAAACTCGTGGAGTGGAGTGCATAAATATTTCTCTTTTGTTTGTGTTTCTAGTATGAAAATGGGCATAATTGAATAGAATTAAAGAAGGAAAACTGCATGGTAGAGATCAGAATTAGATTTTTTTTAGCAAATTTTAATAAAAGTTGGAGGAACATGTGGTTGAAAAATTGTGGACCCTATAAAATGTAGTTAAAATTAGTAGTTGATTTTGACTTAGATTTTAATCATATTTTAAACAGACAATGAAACGTCCAATAGATATTAGTCATGTAGCTAAATACCTCAAACGTGCAACATCTCCTCGTACGATCATATCTATACATTTGATTCACTCTTTCAAGCATTCTCACCTCAATTCCACCTCTTCTCTTTTTACATTACACTCAGCACCTACCATCCCTTTTTACAAGTTTCATGCAATTAATATCATGAGTAAATTTCTTCAAGTTGAAAACATACATATTGATGTTGCTATCAACCTCTTAGAAGAACATGCTTTGTTTCTTGAAGACTATAAAAAAATCGGGTTTGCTAGTGCCATAGATTGAGCTAAACAAATGGCAAGTAAAACGAGAACTAAAGCTATATTCTAAGGGGAAAAAATTCATCATTCGAAGAAAGAATTGGATTGATGAAAATGGCTGTAATGATGTAATGCAATTAATTAGTTGAAGAATCTTTTAGAGTTGACTACCTTTTTTTCCCTACAATTGATCAAGTTCAATCTTCACTTCAAACTCTGTTTGAACAATTTAAATAATATGAAGAGAACTTTGGATTTTTGTTTAGTTTGGAAATGTTAAAGCGTGCAAATATAGAAAATATGTTCAAATCTTTTGAGAATCTTAAGCAATATAGGCAATTTAAATAATATGAAGAGACCTTTGAATTTTTGTTTAGTTTGGAGATGTTAAGGCGTGCGAATATAGACACTTTAAATAATATGAAGAGATTTGTTTTTTTATTTTTTTTTCAATTGATCAAATTCAATCTTCACTTCAAACTCTCTTTGAACAATTTAAATAATATGAAGAACCTTTGGGTTTTTGTTTAGTTTGGAGATGTTAAATAATATATGTTCAGACATGGAGATTATTTATATTTGAAATGACACTCTTGAGGTGCTATTTATCAAGTTCAAAAAGAACAATTGATGTGCTACCTTATTTGAATAAATTAATGGTTGTTTCTCAAATACTTATGTTTCTTACAAAATTGTTTGCTTACCATAGTTGTTGTAGTTGCATTTGCAGAAAGAAACTTCTTCATGTTAAAGTTGAATAAGATTCGTCATCGATCAACTATGTCACACGAAAAATTAAATGTATTAATTATGTTAACAATTGAAGTTAAATGCATACCGCAGATCATCCAACTTTGATCAAAGGTGCATATGAATATTTCTTTTCGGAATATTTTTGGTCTTACTTGATTATAATATAAATGTTTTGATTATTACATTTTGTTTGTCATTGTATCGTATAATTTTAAGTCAATAAATTTAGTTACATAAAACTCATATAAAGAAAATTGAATGGAGGATTCAATTTCTAAAATTTGCCTTAAGCCTCGAAAATCTCAAATACAACCATGTCCGAAAGTTGGTATGAAATCGAAAAGAATGCGAAGCAACGCCCAAAAGCTCCCATGTCTTTCTTGTTTAGCTCAATTCACCAACCATTTACGACAAGTCTTAAGCAATTCATTTTCAATATAATTGGGAGATTTTACCTAATAAATGAGTCAAAAGGCATCAATACTGCATTATATAATCTTCGCTTCTTATGGTTTGTTCAACGGATGAATAAATAGTAAATACATAATATTGAAATCATGGTATGTTTAGGAAAATTTATTAAATACATCCTACATATAAGGTATAGTAATAATTTACGTACCGTATTTTATAGATTTACATTTTACAGTAGCTTTTACAATGAGATAACATAGAACATTTTGTGGTCAAATATTTATGAATATGCCATTAAAAATAAATATACCAAATACCTCAGATTATTGAAAATCACATTCATACCCTCTATATTACATTATGTCCATGTTTGGTACACATTAAAAATTTCATTTTCATTTTCATTCTTCTGCTTATTTTTAATCACACATTTTCAATAAAATAATATTTTTCTAACATCAGTAATTTTTCATTTTTTTCAATTACACATTCTCTATCAATCTATTATTTCAGAATACATTCTTCTAAAAAAATGTGGTTCAAACACACCTATGTAATAATTTACACACCTATTATTATTTTTTCTAACTATTCTTTATTCTTTATAATTTCAATTGCTATTTCATTTTAATCTAAATAGTGAAAATAATTCCTTCTCCTTATAAATTAACATTCATCGAGTATTTTTCTTATATTATTTACCTAAACATGTTTCTACTTTCAGTTTTTACACAAATAGTTTTATTAACAACAATTAAATGTCTTCTTGTCATTGAAACTTTCTCCAAAAAAAAAATAAAATAAAATAAAAATGAGAAAAACCATACACAACAAAAATCAAGAAAATCAAGCGTGAATTCTTGACATTTTTTAAGCTACAAGATGACCACAACTTTAAATGAATAAGAAATATTTAATGTTTAGCCACAACATGATAACTAATATATAAAACAATTGTACTTGATTTATTTTAATTTTAATTCATTGGACAATAATTATTAACTACAACATGAAAATTAGGAGATTTTTATTTATTTTCTCAATATTGAAGAGTTGAAATGAAGTTTTTCCTATATTTCTCAATAGATTGTGAACTTATCAAAATTAATTTTTAATTATTTCACGTTTGAGCTTAAGGAAATAAGATAATAAATTCAATAATCATACATAAAAGCAGTTGAAAAAAACATACTGTAATGAAACATTAATAAGTAAAAAAGGTATGTAAAATATTGTATAAGGTAGGTGTGGATTATTTCCAGGAAGTGGTGGAACCAGACCGAAATTGAGTAGAACAGGCCAGTTCAACTCAAATTTCATTATTAAATGGAACGATTTTGGGGATCATGCATCGAGAACCGATCAATTTCGATCCGATTCTTGGTAACCAATAATGAATTTAGTTCTCCTTTTTTTTTTTTTTTTTTCGCTGTTGTATTGTACAAATATGCTCCAAATATTTGAACACTTGACTCTAAAACTATCTCACATCAAAATTTCATCTCTCATATGCTTCTTCTTCCTTCTTTTACAACAAAACCTAATGGGTAATCAATATTTAAATCTAAATAATTTTACAAAAACCTTACAAAAATTCGTAACTTTAATTAAACCCAATAGAAAAAAAAATTGTATTTTCAATTCAATCTTTCGTAAGAATTCAAATTTCTTGTTGTTTTTAAAGTGGTCGATCATGAGAATCAAGTTCTCCTTGAAGATTATTGAAGACGATCATGTTATGAATACTACATGCATTTCTTTTATTATATATTGTTATATGAATCGTCTTAGTAATTATTTTTTTATCCAGATTTTATAGTTTATATTGTGTTTAATATTTTATCATTTTTTATGTCATTGTTAATTGATCTTGAGTCTTGGAGTGTATTTCTATTTGTTGTCTTATTTATTTAATTTTTTTATTATTAGATTATAAGAATGATAAGTGATTTTAACTCTATTTTTATTTGCTTTTAATCTGACAAATGATTTCAAACTTTATTTTTATAAATTTTTAATATAAAGACGGATCTATCCGAACCGACACCAATTGGTTCGGCTCCGATTCGGTTCTATAGTGAGATATGGAGCCAATGATTTTATTTCTAAGATTTCACTAGTACTAGGTTTAGTTCGATTCCCTACGAAATTGGACCGAATCAAACCATGTCCACTCTTACAATCAGGTATTATATGTAGGATTTGTTATTTTCAATTAAGGATTTTTTTATATATTCAAATATTTATAATGGTATATTTGTTATTGTCTACCTTTTTTCAGTAAAGACTAATTATATCCACACCACAATTTTCATTAATCTACACCATATTTTAATTGCAATTGAAGTTCTCAATTTTTGCTCATTTTTACATTTAGGTCCCTAACTTTTTGCCACATGCTTTTTTAACATTCAATTAAATTAGCACATTTTGTCTAAGATCACGACTTTTTTTTCCAAATATTATGCTAATTTGCATTCAAATGAATTTTTGAGACAGGAAATGCCGGTTCACCTAGGATCACTATACCGAGTTAGCCTACTATGAATGGTGTTGCTAAAAGATGAAATATAAAGTTTAAGAACATGGTGGAGAGTATGATTACTCATTCTGCCTTATCAGAATCACTTTAGGGTGAAGCATTAAAGATCGCATCGTATACACTCAACAGAGTTCCAATTAAGGCCAATGATAAAGCTCCTTATGAGCTTTGGATGAGAAATATGTCTAGTTTGAAGTACATACACATTTGGGGATGTTCAGCTGAGACATGGCCATATAGGCCAAATGAAAAGAAATTGGACGTAATGACTATCAGTTGCTATTTTATTGGATATTCTTAAAGGTCTAAAGGTTACAAATTTTATGATCCCACAACTAAGGGAATTTTTGAGATAGGAAATGCCCGGTTCTTTGAGCATGTTGAGTTTGTTGGAGGGGGAAGAAAGGTTTACAGACTTTATCTTTGATGAGGAATATGTTGAAATTCCTCTAATTGTCATTGACAATGATCATGATCGGGTTTCTATTCCTGGCATTGTTTAAGAAGCAATTTTGGATCAAGACAATATCGTTGTATCTCCCTTTGAAGGTCGACAACTTATTCTAGAAGAACAAACTTTACAGCCTCAAGAACCAATGTCATTAAGAAGATCCACTAGAGAGGGGAGAGTACGATTTCAGATGATTACATCGTATTTCTCCAAGAACATGAATGATCTGATCAACTTCCGTTAAACCATAAAAAATTCTAACTCTCAGAAGTGGCTCGATGCCATGAATGAAGAGAGAGAGTCTATGAAGGACAACGGTGTGTGAGACCTCGTTCCATGGTCTGAAGGTGCGAAATCCATTGGTTGCAAATGAATATTTAAGATCAAGAGTGATTCGAAGGGTGATGTGGAGATGTATAAGGCTTATCCTATCGCAAAGGGCTTTACACAGAAAGAAGATATTGATTATAAAGAGACTCTCTCCAATTTCTTCTAAAACTCTTTTAGGATTATAATGGCATTCATAGCCCATTTCGATCTTGAGTTACATCAAATGAATGTTAAAACATTGTTTTGTCAATGGTGACATTTATGAAACAATTTATATCGCACAACCAGAAAACTTTGTGTCGGACGATACAAAGCAAATGGTTTGTAAACTATAGAAATTCATCTATGAACTCAAGCGGGCTTCTCGTTAATGGTATTACAAGTTTCATTAAGTGATCATCTCCTACGATTTTAAGATAAATTTGGTCGATAATTGTATATATGAGAAGTTTAGTGGGGATAAGTATATTTTTCTGGTTTTATATATCGATGACATATTGCTTGCCACAATGATATAAGCTTACTGCACGAAACCTAGAGATTTTCAACAAAGAATTTTGAGATGAAAGATCTTGGTAACACCTCTTTTGTATTAGGAATTCAGATATACCAAGATCGTTCTAGAAGTATTCTTGGATTATCACAAAAGAGTTATATCAAAAATGTACTTAAAAGATATGGCATACAAGATTGTAAACCATGTGACACCCCTGTGGGTAAAGGAGACAAATTCAGTTTAAGTCAATACACCAAAAATAACTTGAAAATTAAAAAAAAATGTAGAAGATTCCTTATCCTTCAGCTATAGTGAGTTTGATGTATGCTCATGTTTGTACGCGTCCGGATATAGCGTACATTGTTGGGATGATATGGAGATATTTAAGTAACCCGGGAATGGATCATTAGAAAGCAACCAAATAGGTCATGCGGTATTTATAAAGAACAAAGGACTACATGCTCACATACAGAATATTAGATCATATGGAGATCATCGGTTACTCTTGTTTTAATTGTGCAGGGTGCCAGATAGTAGGAGATCCATTTCAAACTATATGTACCTACTTGCTGGAGGTGCTATTTCATGTAAGAGTGCTAAGCAGACACTCATCGTCACTTCCACCATGACAACGAAGTTTGTAGTATGTTATGAGATATCAAACCATGGAATATGGCTACGAAATCTTGTCATTGAAATGCGCATTGTGGACAGTATAGAAAGACCACTCAAGTTATTTTGTGACAATAAATCAGCATTGTTGTATTCCAATAATAACAAGAGCTCGACGAAGTCAAAAAATATAGAGATCAAATTCCTAGATATTAAAGAAAGAGTTCAGAGTAAACAAGTGTCAATAGAGCATATCGGGACAAATTCCATAGTCATGGATCCGCTTATTAAGGGATTGATACCCAAAGTCCGAGCACACTGCTCATATGGGTGTAATGTCTCTTGATAATATCTAGTTTCGGTGGGAGTTTGTATTTATGTGTTTTTCATATTAGACACATGTACTGTCATTTTGGATATGGTTTTTGGTTAAAGTTATTTTCGGTTATAAATCTTTTGGTTTATTATCTCTAAACTTATTTGAAAATTATCTCACTAAGGTATTAAGGTGGACCAATTGAAAATATGCATGTTAAGATTATATTACATGTAATTTCTATGCTACACATATATGCTTGATTCATGTCATTCAGTTATGTTAATATATGTGATCATTGATAGGTTTAGTTACGATATAAGTAGCGAAAGTCACTTTAATCCTATGTTGATATGATTGATGGACCGAATTGTTTGGGGATACATTCGGTAATAATAGCAAAATTTTAAGTACTCATAATGTTATGTTTAATGTACAAATATAAGGTAACACATATAATCCAAGTGGGAGATTGTAAGGATTTAATCGAACATGTGGGCTTATATGTGAAATATTATGTATTAAATTAAAGGCTATCAATTTTGGTTAAACCTGTTTAAAGTGATCTAATAAGGTTTCGGTATTTTGTACTTTGAAGTATCTAATTAAAGTATGAACATTTATCTGTAGAGATCAGGCTTGTTCCTAATTTCATGATGAGCCGAATTAAGTTAATGGACTAGAGAGAAACAAAAGAACAACGTGTTGATCTAGAAGACTAAAATCGCATGATTTATTCATTGCATTAATCGTGTCCTATTCAGGTACGCTCACACTTTGGTTCAAAAATTTTTGATGATCCAACATGAACGATCATTATGACAGTAAAGAATTTTCCCAACAGGGGGCGGGCGTGGTTGTAGTAGGGTATGTTTTCATATTTAAAAAAATTTATAACCTGATTTTTGATAAACCACGTTGTTGAAATTGAAACCAAAAGGGTAGGGAGTGAAGTAATTTTTCCAATAACTAATTATGACTCGACCTTTCCCTTCTTTACTAGTTTTCTTCTTTTTATTTTATAGTTTTCCGTACATTTTTCTTTATAAACTGAAAATGCACATATAAAATTGTAAAATCATAAATCAAAATATTAAAAATATAATGTAGGTATATCAGTTTCGTTCTCAACCAGTCAAATCCACTCTATACCTTAAAAACATTATTCCCTCTTCGCATATAAAAAGATTGATTTCTCCTCAAATAGAAAATTAGAGAACAGCTAATGAGGCGCTTCATTTGATTCTCTAAATAAGAAATACGGACTTCTAATATGAAACCTAACAATGTCATCATCAATTGAATCAACGCCGGAAGAAATCCGCCATGGTTTGATGGAGCTAAAGGGTATATAGTATTATTATATTTTCGATCGAATACAAAAGTATTGTCACATTTGGGACAATTTATAATATACGGTGCGACCACCACATTAATTTGAAAGGGAGAGCAAAACAGGGCTAGCTACTGCTTTTAATTTAATACATACAATAACTGGTAGTCACCTAAGGACGAATGCTAGCTGTGCGCATTTACCCCAAATTATGTTGCATTGTTTGCATCGCAATCTATCTTCTAGCTGGAAAAAGGGGCCTTTCATTGTTTGCATCGCAATCTATCTTCTAGCTGGAAAAAGAGTCTTGCATTCTTGAAAAAACTCGTCTCGCGATGACACTGTAGCAGTAGAGGAATCGTATCGGATTGACAAGCTCGACCCCATTATGCCTGCCCAAAAATAGCTGAGCTCGGTAAGTCGGGCTGGTTCAATTCCTTGAGTCCATACTTCTGGGGGTTAAAAAAATAAAAAATAAAAAATTTATTTTTTGAAAAAAATGGTTTAGTATATATAATGCCATGATTTGATTTAAAAATATTGGTTTAATAATGTCTTGATTTTTAGAGATTTCAAATCAAGGAAAATTTCATTTCTAAAAATAAAAATAATCTCATTTCTACGTGGTTTACTACCAAAAAGTCACTCTAAAAATAGACATGAAATAAAATTAGGGTGATGCTATGGGTACATTGGGGTGTCCATAAGGGTGTCCATAATGGACACCCGGCGCCCCCCTATTGGATGGAGTGCCGGAGGTACAAGAAGACTAATCCATAAAATTAAGCGTCCAATGTGTTACCAGTCAGTTTGCAACCAGATTTTATCTTAGGGAATAAGAGAACTAGTAATTAATGTCACCTTCATGGAGTCGAAAATGGATGACACTGTATAAGAGAACTAGTGATGGATGCTACCTTCGTGGGGTGGTCATTGGTCAATAAACAACACCAAAAAAATAAAAATTATATATATGTATATATATGTGTGTGTGCTTAAAGTTTTTAACATGGCCATAATTTGTACACGCTAGTGGTATAATATAATAAAATTAAAGCAATGTGGTCATCACAAGAGTAATAATAGAAAATTTTTATTGTAATAATTAAAAGTGGAGGTATAATATATAAATGCATAGTATAAGATACATATGGAGATGCTATACCTACCTTCTGCAATGACGAAATACATACGGTTGGTTGAAGATTATCTAAAATAAATGTATGGGAGAAAATAAAGAAATGAAATATTAATTTATCAGTACAGGATTTAACTACAGATTTTAGTGATGGATTCTGTCAGCGCAGATTTTTTATCATGAGGAAATTCAAAAGTAATTTTAATCAGTCAAAAATTTAATAGTTATTTTAATTAATGTGTCACAAATTAGCAATATTTCTTTTCAGAAAAATCCGTATGTTAATTTCATAACTCTCTCTCTCTCTCTCTCTCTCTCGACTTTTCACTAATTTGGTCGCTCATAACGTTAATAATATGTTACTCTAGACGGGTTTCCTAGTAGTGCATGATTGCTGATGCCATAGCACAAGGCTTTAGTTTGCTAGCAGCGACTCAGTGCGGTTTTCATAACACTGCAAGTCAATCAATTTATGAGGTTCGGAGTAGTTGTGGCCAATGAATGATTTGATCAAAACTATAGAAAAATACATTTCTTGAGTACTGGTTTAAAGGCAAAAAATATTTTTTGAAAAAGAAAAAAAAGCTAACAAGGTAAAAAGTTGAAAATAGTTTAGTTCAATGCTGCGGCAATTTACGCTATTAGTAAGCCAATGTAGAGATTTGAATGTTATGTGTATTTTACCCATTTTCTGACAGTATTAAAATTATAAGTACAACTTTTACATTATGTTGTGAAGGTTGTTTGTTGCTTTTTTTGTCCTAGTTTTCGCCCATTCATCTCGTGCTGCTGGCACCGGCCATTTATTAGGGTTTCAACTTTCAACAAACTATTCTCAGTACCACCAAAATCCTATATAAAACCACCTTAACTTTCTCAAGTTCACCATATCAATCTTCTACAAAGAGATATATAGATAAATTGTATCTATAGAAAGTGTGTGTCTCTTGTAACAATGTCTAGCTCATTTAGTTTTGCAATTTTGGCTATTTCCCTAATAGGGTTGATGGCAATGGTGGTGCCACCAGCCGAGGGTGCACGTGCTTTCTTTGTTTTTGGAGACTCGCTAGTGGATAATGGCAATAACAACTACTTGGTAACAACTGCACGGGCAGATTCTCCACCTTATGGCATTGATTATCCGACTCACCGTCCCACCGGCCGGTTTTCAAATGGTTACAACATTCCTGATCTCATCAGTAAGCTTCCTAGTTTTTGTTATCGTTCATATTGCATTACATTTCTTTAGATGAAGTTAGATTGTCACAATTTGTTTTTACATGGCAATGTATCTAAATTTATAGGTCAAAAGCTTGGTGCTGAATCTACATTGCCATACTTGAGCCCAGAGTTAACTGGGGAAAAACTACTGGTTGGAGCAAACTTTGCCTCGGCTGGGATTGGCATTCTCAATGACACTGGAATTCAGTTCGTAAGTCTATCCATTCAACTTTCATGTGAAAGCTTTTAAATGAGATGATTCAAAATTGTGATACGCATGTCGGATTTCAAATCTCGCCATCGTCTATTTATTAAGCCCATGTTTGGCACCCATTCTTTATTCTCATTTTTTTTAATTTCTTCATTTCAACTGCACATTCTCCCAATAAAATAATATTACACACAAATCTAAAACTTTTAATAACTTTTCTACCACACATTCTCCCAACAATCACTATTTCAAAAATTATATTCTTCAAAAAATGGGTGTCAAACACATCCTAAATTTGTTTAAGTATCCAATCTTTGTTGATGAATCGACGTGGAAAAATAAATTAGTTGATAAGCAAGATGCACAGCCACGTGGGAAAAGTAGAAATAAGGGGTGTGTTTGATTGGCTTTATTTTGCATAAAAAAATATTAATTTTTCACCCAAATTCTTATTTTTGCAGTGTTTGATTGGCATGTTTCCATGAAAATATTTTCCAAAAGTTTAATAACTTAAAACCATATTTTCCTCAAAAATAATGTAAACATTTTTTTATGGGAGTATGTTTTTATTTTCGAGACAATTTAAACTTCCCAAAAATTCAAACTTTACGGAAAAGTAAAAAAAAAATTTCTAGGTTTAAAATTAAGTCAAGCGAACACATTTAATTGATAATACGTAAATAAATTATAGGATCATTTTCTTTCCATACAAATTCGATGCCTGCAACCAAACACACCTTAAGTGAATTATGATCCCTGGATGTTTGCATAAGCACGTTATCTTCCAAACCTCTGCATTTCCTCCATTGACAATGATGGTTTTCTAACCCTTTTCTAGTTGGATGGACATTTATTTTGTAACTTATTCCAATTTTAGAAATTCTTGTAGCTGAACAGACACACACTTCAAAAATCAGTAGACGTTATTAATAAAGTGGATTTGTTCTTTCTTGATTAATTTTTGTCAGGCAAACGTAATAAGAATATCTCAGCAACTGGAATTCTTCGGAGAGTACCAGCAACGAGTGAGCCCGCTCATTGGAGAAGAACAGGCACAGAAACTTGTAAACAAGGCACTTGTTCTAATAACACTCGGTGGGAATGATTTCGTGAACAACTACTTCTTCATGCCAATTACTGCTAGAAGACTTCAGTATAATCTTGAAGATTTTTCCCGTTATCTAATTGTCGAATACAGGAAAATTTTGATGGTAACTTCTTATTCTTTTTCAATTTATTGTAACCTTTTCATATATGTGAAATGAATGTTTTTTCCTTACAAGCACTAAGTGAGGAAATTAATCAAATCTATTTTGTAACACATGCCTTGTCAGGACCATAAAAAAGGGATAAATCATTAATTGAATTCACATTCGTAATAAAGAGACTTGGGCCACTGTGTTTGCTACTTTCACCCATATATATAGGCTTCATAAATGAAGTACTTAAAAAAAAAAAAAAAAAAAATGTGTAACCAATCAAGTTTCATCATTGTACCTGATTCATTTGTATATTATATATTTCTTAGTTGAACAAAATAAAGTAGAAAATACAAAGTTTTTAATGGGGGCAATAGGTCGATATGACGTGTTAATTTGATATGTCCAATATGATATTACTTTTTAACATTTCAGAGGCTATATGAATTGGGAGCCAGAAGGGTTCTTGTAACCGGAAGTGGACCATTAGGTTGTGTGCCTTCTCAGCTGGCGACGAGGAGCACAAATGGCCAATGCGCAGAGGAGCCTCAACGCGCAGCAGCAATATTCAACCCCCTTCTTGTCGAAATGATTAAAGGACTGAATCAAGAGCTAGGATCAGACATATTTGTTGCTGCCAACGCGGTACAGATGCAGAACAACTTCATCAGCAATCCCCAAGGCTTCGGTATGTTACCCTAAAAACCTTTCATTTTCTCTCTCTCATGGTTGAGCTAACATAATAAATTGATTAAGTTTATTTTTTACTGAGCAGGTTTTATCACAGCAAAGATGGCATGTTGCGGACAAGGACCGAATAATGGGGTAGGAGTTTGCACCCCTGCATCAAATTTATGCCCCAATAGAGAAGTATACGCATTTTGGGATCCATTTCATCCAACAGAAAGGGCAAACAAGATTATTGTTTCAACGCTTTTCACTGGTTCAGAAGAGTACATGACCCCAATGAACTTGAGCACCATCATGGCACTGGATTCCATGACATAATATAATTAATTCTCTGAGTCCAATTCCTAGACTACCTAAATCCAGCGGATCAGTATCAGGAGGAAGGTAGAGCAATTGACTAGGACCAAGTGTAAAAGTTTGAGAACTCAGCTTATTGATTTTCTATGTTTCGTAATAGTGAAATACAATAATATGCCAGCATGATTTGAACATTATCGCATGAAAAGTATTGTGGGGCGTCCAGCTCTTACCGAAATTTCAATTGAATCTTATACTTTCAGTTTTTCAAATTTAATTGCCAAATCTTTCCTATCATTTTAGCAAGTTTATTAATGAAAATCTTGATATGAAAGTCTCTTCGGCTACTGACAGGAAATACGATCAACAAATGTGACAAGTATATCTGATTGGCATTAAATCAAGTGAAAATTTAACATAAGTATATCTGACCACTCTATGCAAATCCGACAGTTGTTCACTCGGGTTGGCTTGTATCCACGTATCCACATCTGTATAATCAAGGATCCATTGTTCTTCTCCTGTTCAAAATATAAAAAATAAAATAAAATTGGGCATGGTTTTATTCTAATATTTTACATATATAATTTATATACATATAATATACTAGGATTAGGTGAAAAAAGAGAGTCAAATAGTATCTTGACCAAAATACCCTTACCCAAATGACGAGTGGACAGCTATTTAACAAAGCAAATGGATGGAATGAGATGGCATGGGTGATATTCCCTAGGAATGATCGAACTTATGGCCCAAATGCCAAAACTTGCAAAGGATAGGATGATTTGCGAGTGAATTGTCCAAATAGTCACTAAACTTTACGACATGCTTCAAAGAGGTCACTAAACTTTCAAAATCACTCAAATCATCACTGAACTTTGCAAAAAGCTTCTACGAGATCACTGAACTTTAAAAATCACCTTATTCATCACTGAATTTTACTAAAGGTTTCCCAGTAGTCACTAATTCAATGATTTCCTATGAAACATTTTGTAAAATTTAGTGATCTCGTATAAACATTTTGCAAAGTTTAGTAATGAATTGAGTGATTTTTAAAGTTTAGTGACCTCGTGAAAATCTTTTGCAAAGTTCAGTGATCACTTGGGTGATTTTTAAAGTACAATGACCATTTGGAAGCATGACTTAAAATCCAGTGCCTATTTGGACAATTCACTCGATGATTTGCACAATGGGATCGAGGCAAATGATGGGGAAGTTTTGTACCAATTATGCATGATAATTTTTTGGCCGAATTAAGGTTTATTCAATTGTGATTCGTAGACGTCTTTATATAAAAGTTAAGTTTAAGTTATTAAAAGGCTACATTTATTTAATTAAGCGTTAGTTTCGGCTCCATTAAAAGCAAAAAATGCATTTTCATTCCTTGCAACTGTGAGTCCGCATTAATGGAATTTGTTGGAAAATGGAGAGCAACACAAGGTTATGTTGACTTATGGAGGATGACATGGCAGTTCAAAAATGAGTGAATTCCAATTTCACCCTTGCAGTACACTATGCTCACGAGTTGGCTTGTGTTGATTTCTTCTAGATTTTTTAAAAAAAAAAAACAAATCAAGGGTAAATTTGACCAGCTGTGTTTAAATGTCATCAGTAATATTTTCCATCTCTTGACAGCTGTGCAAAATGAAAATTTTAACATTAAAATTACTATTGTAAAATGCTTTGGCTCATTAAAATCTCATTTTAAATGAGAATCAAACAGATTAAATTTAGCTTTAAAGATGAGCCCAAGACAACTTGTTGTATCAATTTTCATCAAGTGCCAAACATGTGAGTAAAATTTTCATGTATGAATATTTGTCCCTTCAAGTGTAGATCAAATATAGATGGGACATAATTCGCTATTATTCTATTCAACACATCCCTTCAAAGGCCTAATATATACGTATACAATTTTTATAAATAGATGGCGACAGTCCTCAATTCTAAAATTTTATATGCATTGATATCATGTATATCATCAAAAGAAAAAGAAAAAAAATAAAATAAAAAAAATTAAGGTGAGATACTTCAATTAAAAACTCAAAGACTCAATATTGTTTGAATGAAGCTTTTCGATCCAAATGAAGTTTCAAAAAAAAATAAAATAATAATAATAATAATCGACTTCATCCTTCTTCAAATTTTACTTATATTGAATATATTAAGACTTGAAGTTTTATCTAAAAAAAAAAAAATCAATTTTATTAAAAGGAATCACTCAAATCCTTATATAGTGATCTATATTTTAATATTTAATCGATATGAGATTTATTCCTTAATATATCCCCACAAGATGATGACTTGTTTGAGTAGGTCAATCTTTAAATTCGTATGCTCACTTTTTTAGTATCAATTGGATCGAATTACTTATTGGAGTTAAATAGACTATAATACCGTAATAAGATTTGGGATTCTATTTTAAAAAATCAACCTTGTTAAGGAGAATATCCCAAACACTTGTATATTAGTCTATATTTCAGTATTTAATCAATATGAAATTTATTCCTCAACGGAATATAGTGTTGGTCTTTTCTAATTCATAATTGATCAATGCAAAATAAAGATATGTGAACTTAAAGATGTAGTTTTTTCACCTGTATTCATTAATGATCTTAAAGATTTTATTACTTCAATTGTTAGAATATAACTAAATTCTTATTTGGGTTAGGTTTGGATTGTTTGATTGATAAATAATATATAAACAATTTTGGTTTGGAAGTCCAATTTGAAGAGGGATCAAATTTCATCAAAAAATAAAAGTTCAATTGAAATAACTTTGGAATGAAGAAAAACACATTTGGAAGGTGTTAGGACCGAGACAGGGGGACCTATGTGCCGGTAGTAGAATATGGAACAAGGAGTTGGTGCTAGCTCAGGGGCACCTAGCGGCGCCCCAGCGCCACCTGTAAGGGAAATAATCTCTTAATTCGTTTTTTATCTGGATTATTGCATTCTACTTCATTCAAAATATCAAGATTGGGATCCTATATATATACTCCACATAATGTAGACATGAAGAGAGGCATAGCAAAATGTTGTATAGCATTGAGAGATTATCAAAGTGAGGATCTAGATATGAGAGAGAGAGAGAGAGAGAGAGAGAGAGACTCAAATATTTTGAAAATATGTTAAGAGTCATGCGATATTGATAAGTGCGTTTTTACACACTTATTTAATTGTCAAACACGTGAAAAATTGTTGATTAATATGTTAGAATATAGCTTAATTCTATGTAATTTATGTTTTGCAGGATAAAGTGATGAATGTAACTGAAATAAGGAGAAACAAATGAAAAATAATAAAAATGGAGGAAAACAAAAGTTCAAAAACTAAAGTGCAAATACTCCAAACTTGTTTATAACCTTATGATGAAGATTCTATAGTGTTAGAGGTCAATTGGATGAATAAAGGAGTCAAATGGATGAAATATAGCCAAGACATTATCACATATCAACTTTCAAACTGAAAAGTTTTGCATCGGTTCTCAGTCTCATATCGAAATCAATTTTTGACATATAAACCGGTCGAATTGAAAGTTGACATATGAAGTAAAATTGTAGCCCTTTGAGTTATCTTTTCAACACATCTTGAATCATCTCAATCGGATATTGATAGAGAAAATTATGATCCAAATACTAAAATCTGTTCGGCGGGAAAACGTTATAATCATGCGGTCGCATAATTATAAATCCATGTGGCCGTATGGAAGTTTTCAGCGAATTCAAGGGCAGAAATTCTTTGTTCCATACGACCACATGGGTTTATACCTTGCGGTCGCATAGGCCATTTATGTGCCCGAATTTTCAAGTTTTTTTCTACAACTCAAACACTTATGGTAACTTATTTTGACACGATTTCTCAACCCTAAAAGACCCCAGAACGTCCTAGAACGCCACATTCTTCATTATTCATCATTCTTCAATTGATTTTGGCTCAAGAAACTCATGAAGAACTAACAATCTTAGTGAAGTAAGGGAGGAACTCAATAGGATATGGTGATTTCACATATATTATTTCATGTAATTGGTCTTTTCTTGATGAATAATCTTATGATTTATATTTTTCTTTTCATTAATTTACATTGACTCGGTTTAACATTTACAAAAATTTTCATGGATTCAGTCATACTTTTTTCATTGTTAAATTAAACTATTTGTTGAATTTCAATTTCAATTTCAATTACTTATTGTTGATATTAGTTTAAATTTTATTAAATCATTCATAGATCCAGTCATGCTTCTTCTATCGTTAGATTGAACTAATTGTTGAATTTTAATCGTAATATTACTTTATTGGCGGATTAATTACTTCTATATGCTTGATGTATATGGTCGATTTTTGATCTTGTTTCAATAAAATTGTGCAAATATGTCATAAGTCTAGATTTTAGGATTACATTTGTAAATTAAAGTAGTTTTCACGATATATCATCCGATTAGAGTACCGGAATGAAAACCTCTAGTTGTGTTATAAAAATGAAATAATTGATGTGAATGATCCAATCCAATTAAGGAAATTCTAACGTTTCACTGCCTCAAATTATTGATTTTAATTTCACCTTTCAACATTGAATTTACTACAAATTTAAGGTCATAATTCATCCATTTTTGGAACCCTTGAGCATTTTCCATCTCCCCGTGGATACAACACCCCAAAACTACACTACAAGAGATCTTTTTGTATGCTCCTTGCTATTAATTCTAGTGAATTTTTTGCCTTTGCCTATGACTTTTTCTCAGATTTGGGTTTCCATGTTAAATCTTATGTTCTTGTGTGATCCTTTTCACCTAATCATATTTTCTGGACTTTAATATATTCATAACAAGTGGTAGAAGTTTTATCACCAAATTATTACAAATTAACTTGTTTTACAACATAAATCTTTATCATAATTTAGAGTTCAACATGTAAACTCTTCAGTCTAGCTTGTACTGCTGTACGTGGATCTTGACATTATGGTCTTGTTTGATTTCTATTTTTTTCAAAATACATTTTTCTTTTTTTTCTTTTTAACCACACATTCTTCATTAAATAATATTACACGTAAATCAAAAAATATTTCTTCTTTTTTAACAACACATTCTCCATAAATCTACTATTTCAAAATACATTTTTAAAAAAGAATGGGCCTCAAACACCCCCTCTCTAAATTCCTCACCAAGAAAACACTAGGGACATGCCTATACCATCATATACGACTTTGCCATCTAGTTTCGAAGAGGAGCAACTAAACTAACTTATTTTCCATTAATTTTAGTTTTTTTTTTTAATTTCCTTCTCTGAACAAATGGTTACAGCTCAATAATATTTATCCAAATCTAGTTTTTCGTTTAAAGCGGTAAGTACAAACATAATTCAATATGTTGATTGGGAAAATTGGCCACAGCAGACTAAACTAGACTAATTAGACAAGAAAAAAATCAAACTTTGAATCTTATTATGAGTTAACTTTGTTATATTTTTTGGCATTATGATAAAAGTAATTTGAATTTTTAAACATAAAATAGCATTAATGTCATGAATAATAAAAATTAAAGAACGCAAAAAAGTCTTACTTCATAAATTGTAAATTAACTAAATTAACTGTGGTTAATTTATAAAGATATTCTTTCAAGAAATAATAAAAAAGATAAAGAAGTGTAGTTTAGATATAATTAATAGTAATTTTACATGTAATACAAATACAAAAGGTTGAATTGAAAATATATATTTGTTTTTTGGGTAATAGAAATCGTTTGTGAATAACAAATCACAAGGAGCTTAGTGTATTTTCAAATTAATAGGTCAAAAAAATTAGTCAAATACTTCAAGTGATGTCTATGAATACTCTCACCGTCCCCATTTTACAATTACAAGGCTACCCAACTCAATCCAATCTTGTCCCTTGACTATGTAATTTTAACTAGTTTGAAAAAAAAAAAGAATTATATGATTTTTAACCACTACAAGTAGGCACAGTGGTTCTAGCCTAATAGCTGAGGAAATTGAATGGGAAAGCTAGGCGACCACATAGTGTAAATAGGCATGCAGCCGCATACTTCGATACCGAACCAAAACTGAAGGCTGTTAATTGGCCTATGTGACCACATTCACGAAGCCTACGCGGCTGGATAGTACATTTCTGGACCGGTTTATGAATTCCATATAAATAAGATTATTCCTTTCACTGTAAAAACATACAATTTGCATAATGAAGTCTTCTCTTGTACATTAATTTAAAAAGAAAAAAACCGAAGTAGGTCAAGCAATCAAGTTTATGTTCCTAGAAACTTTTGATAAATTAAAAGTAGTGGGAACCCTATTAATTGTAGAGTTGCAAGAGTTGGTAAACATCATTTAATGTTTGATTATTGAGATGAAGTTCATCTGCTTTTCATTTTTGTTATCCACTCAATTACAAATTGATACGTCATGAGAATTTTAAGTTGTCGTCAATTTTAATTTTTCAACTATAATATCAATTTTTCATGATGTGTCAATTTGTAATTTGATGGACATCAGATCTCAATTCAAGTTCTTCCTTAATTCAATATGAATGGCAGTATTTCTCAATTTTTAATGTACAAAATCAAAATTGGTTGTAAATTGTACAAATTGGTCTTATTATCTATAGACATACATGTCGAGCAGTCAATTACAAGTAAAAAGAGGTCCACAAGCAGGATGATCTGTGTTTGTACTTAAAATGAAATAATAACCTAATAAGAAATGACTCATGGATTTTGTTGCACGAAATTATGTCTCAGGATTGGAATCATTGAGTCAAACGTATAAATATCAGCAAATCATAATACATAACTCAGTTTAGATTTTATCAAATGTAAAACTGATGTGAGTATGTGAAAAATATCAAATGTAAAACTGATGTGAGAATGTGAAAAATTAAGTGAAACATCACAAATTCACAAATTGTTTCAATTCTCAATGGTCAAATTTATCATTTATTCATGAGATGCATACTCCCAAACTTGTTCTTTTAACTCTACTTAGGGATATAATCTAAGGTTAAATTCATATACTAATCATTACCCTCTATCATTTCGGTAGATCTTACTAATTGCAAACTAATATGGATTCTCCTATATTTTAATTGCTTCAACTTCATATTCAATTAAGCTAAGAATTTCTTCCTAGAAGTCTAAGGGTGCGCTTGGTTTGCCGTTTGAGACCATTTTCAATTTCAGTTTTCTAAAACATTCAAAATGTGTTTGGAATGTTATTTTCAAAAATACTTTTCGAACACAAAGAAAAGTTTACAACATAAAACTCAAACTGACTTTTTAACATTTTGAGTGTTTTCAATGAAAACACTTAAAAAACTCGAAACAAGGAAAATGAACTTAAACATTTCTCAAATTAAAATAATTAATAAAATCACTTAAAACCTACCCAAATACAAATACCCTTAAAATTAAAAATCACATATAAGCAATAAATAAATATGTTTTACTAAATAATCAAATTAATTGAAAAAAAAAAAGTCTCAAAACTATTTCTAAATTTTTTAAACCAAACACATTTTTTAGTTTTTTGTTTTGCGAAACAATTTTTCAAAATAACAAACCAAATGTGTTTTCTGCAATTTTAAAATAATCTCTCAAAACAAAAAAAAACAAAAAAATGAATTCAAAATTGAAAACAAAAAACACAAACCAAACGCATCCTAATCTTTCTAAACAAGTGTTTGGGGAATTAATCATGCATACAGTGTGTCTTCTATTTTATGCAGTTGCTTTTCAAGTTTGGTATTTGTATTCTGTTTTATGCACTAATTTTATCCCTTTTTGATTTTTGATTTTTATTTTCAGTAAGTGTTCTCATTGGGGTCTTTTATAGGTAGCTTTCACTCATAAATTATGGTAGCTTTTTTCCCTTTTAATGCAATGATTAGTGTATCTCTCATTAAATATCATTCTAAAAAATCGACCTCTCTAACTTAAGATTATGTCTTAATTTTCATCTTGTTGGCCTAAAACAATCCACAAAATTTTTCATATATGGAACCCTCATTCATTTTAATATCTTCTTGCAACAAATCAATCACCCCCAAACTATATTCAAAACGGTCTAAGAATGTATAATGTAATAGTTTTTGGTTTTAGTACATGTTTGACACACATTCTTTCAAAACTCATTTTTAACCACACATTTTTTCAATAAAATGGTATTTTTCATCACATCAATAACTTTTTATTATTTTTTAACCACATATTTCTCATTATATCACTATCTAAAATACAATATTTTCTCAATAATATCTATCAAGTACACCCTTAACATCCTAAGTTTAGATATTTCAACATATTCATAGCATGAATCAACTTATTACTTCACAATGCAAAACTTAATTCACTTGCACAATTAATATCAAATTCCACATGAACCCGTTGGTTTAAAATCGTTGGTTCAGGTTTCAAGGACCCACGATCTTTTTTCCTCAAATCGAACCAAAACGTTTTAAAATGATTTGGTTCAGGTTTCAATTTACAAAAATCACACAAAATCCTAATACAAATGCCAATTTAGTAATACAAATTACCACCAATCCATTAAAAAGCATATATATTTGACAATCCAAATCATAATTGAACAAAATTACAGTAGCAAATCACGCCCAAAACCTTTTTGTTTATATTTTAAATTTCAAACAAATATGAATCTAATTTAACATTTAACATTTAACATTAATAGTTCTTATTTAAACTTATATGTTAAATTGTTTTAAATATATTATTATGACGTCGATAGGTAAGCCATAGATTAAAATCGAACTAAATTGCAAATAATTATTTGGTTTGGTTTGGTTTGAAAAAAAAAAATTCAAACCACGTGAAATAATTTGAGTTCAAAATATGGCACAAACCACTCAAATCGAACCGCATTCATCCCTAGCCAATATGGTGCATGTGTCGTACCAATGATATTTTAAACCATGCACTACAACCTCAAAGATGTTTTTACATGAATAAAGATGCCTAATTACTTACTAGCACACATGAGCAAATAAACTACCTTATCTTAAAAGCTTAATAAATAAAAGGGAATAACATTAGGTTGCCTTTCAATAAGCGTTTGCTTATAATTATTAGCTTGACTTTGTTGATGGTGTATCATGTAATTTAGAGAAATCTTTTAATGTCTTACTTAGTTTTCTTCGTTTGACTCTGTTCCACTTTTCATTTATCCTCCAAATCTCTACTTAAACCCTTTCAATGAAATATGACTTGCCTATTTCGTCATATTCAAACTCAACTATGTAGATGACGAGTATATTTTGTATATTTATTTATGACATTAAATTAGAGTATCTGTTAGTGATTTCGATAAATTATAACTTAATTATGTGTCAGATATGTTTTTTAATTTGAACTCAGCATAAATTGGTAGATTTGGAAGAAATGAATGAGAGACGGACAAAAAAAAAGAAATTCAAAGTTTGGGACTAAATTACAGTTATCAAATAGTTGATTCAGACCACAAAATGATAATTGAAGACTGCTATGGTCACTTGGAGCAACTAGAAGTCGAAAAGAAATGAAATATAATCATATTATTTTCAAAAATCAATTTCCAATCGTACAAATTATGTTCCAGATTTTTATCTAGAGATTGAAACCCCCTTTTGGCATAGTAACGTTCGAAATGTAAAAAGGTTGTTTATGCAATAATTGAATTTTTGAGTTATCTTTCCAATGCAATTTTAATCTCCTCAATCACAAAGTTACACCAAAATTACTGATAGATGTGTAGAGACATAACCATGCGCGACACGGTGACAACTTTATTTATTTGATTGGAACTCTTTTAGAACTCAATTTCGAATTAATTCTTAACTTGATTCACCTTATATAATACTATGTAAAGATCTCTCTTTCTCACCTGTCAAATCACATCCTTATCATAAAATCTATACAGACACATGGGGCCAATTCAATATTCATTGGAGATGAGAACAAATCTATCATGTGGATTGAATCAAGAATATCAAGAATTTGAAGAATTACAGCTCAAGGTTGAAGAACAATAACAAAAATTAGACCATGATCTTCTTCTTGTAGCTATAAATTTAGGGTGATACTTTTGCATTTTTCTTGTTGTTTTATCTTTAAAAACACGTTTAGCTAGATCCACTTTTGTGTTGGATGACAATGAACTCTATTAATTATTTATTTTAATTAAGACTAGTAGTTTAATATTTCTTGTTTTTCTTGGTTAATTTTATATATTCATTGTATTATTTAATTGTGTAGCTAACAATTAGATGATTAGTTGTTTGTTGTAGGGTTAGGAAATTCACAATAAGTTTAGAATGCAACAAAATTAACATATGTGCAATAGATATTAGAAATAACATTTATCGTGTGTGTAATCATAGAGATGATCTAAGATTCAATGCATTCTAATCATTCTAATTCGTATTAGGAATAGGCTAAGGTCGTAATTAGAATAGAATTATTTTATTTTGGAAAAAAAAGTTAAATATCATAACTTTATTGATTTAAAAGAATGCAGGAATGAAACTAAGTTACATGGGAATTGAAATAGACAACAAAAGGCAGACTCTAAATTTACTACAATCATTCATAATTTGATACAAATCTTAATTTTCCAATATTTATTGGATTAAATTAGAAGAAATAATAAAATCAACTATTTTATGTTATGTAATTTGAATTCTATACAAAGCTACTAAACTTGAATTGGAATGTATTCCATGTAATACTTAGCAACGATTCATATGCTTGTGGTTTTTGCTCGATCAAGTTTTGAAGCCATTGTCGGAGAATAAAATATTTAATTCGAGTTTATTAGTTTATATAGGATTCAAGATTTTCTTTTTAGTTAATTTTGGCTACCCACCCTGATTTCTCTTGTGTTTGGTATATTTTCAAGTACTATTCAATAGTATATACAAGATCGCGATTCTAACATAACAAGGAAGCAAAAAAGTTGCAATAATTAAACTAAACGTGGATGATAAGGATACACTTGTAAAAGACTTAAATTGTGAGCTTTATTATGAGTACATTATACTGGCACTAATCCTTTATGTTTAAGTTTATACGATTTAAACAATATTTTAAATGTTGAAAACTAACAATTAACGAATCTAATAAAGGCTATATGCTTGAGGGAGCGTATGTGTCTACACATAAAGACGATGATATCATACTTAGGGGAGTTGGTGAACCCCTGTTGAAAGAGGAGACACTCGCAAAATATTACAATGAACTTACTACGTTGGATGAAAGCAAATATATGTATAGGAGATGCCGCATTTTGGAGCGAATTCAAAAGGTAGGATATAATTCACTTGAAAAGTTTGAAAAAAAAAAGAATTTGTCATTGCCTGGATTTAGACTATGAACTTGTTAGGTTTTAATTGATTTTGTAATTGGCAAATTCTATGGACAAAAAGACTTAATTTAATAGGATGTAAAAATTCAATAAGTAATGTGCAATATGTTAAAAAGTGGTTATTAGGTCTAGGGTTTCGAGTTTGGATCAAGGAGGAAAACAGCGCGGATTTTTGCAAGATTGTCGCCAAGTGTTGGCTAGAGCTACAAAAGTAGAAACATCGTTGCTAGACCGTTGCCCCTCCCTCGCTCGACAAGTTTATATGAAAAAATTTTATTTCGCGTTTTAATTACTTTTTTCTCGGCCCATCTTTTTTCTATCCTACCTATAAATATCAAACAACCTCAGAACGAGATTCTTCAAGGTTGAACAATAAGAAAACACTGTGTTGTAAATATTCTTTTATCTTCATAGCTTTCAACATTCATGTTTCTTTGAGATTCGTTCTTAGTAGTGAGAAAAACATCATATCCAAATCCAAATACCAAAAACCACACTTCCTATATATATGTCGGAGGTGTTGAAAATCAAGGACGACGATTGGAGTTCCAGTATATGAAGAACGGGTTGTTCTTCGTGATCTACAAGAGATAGGTGATTCCACGAAGTTAAAGGGCTGCTACAGGATAGCGGGGTACCAGGAAAGTATTGGTTATTGCAACTGAAATTGGTGCAGATGAGCACAAAATTTAGGAAAGCTGTCAGAATCGTAGTCAAAAGATTAGATAGCACGTGTCGTCGTCTAGTCTGGTAGACTATAAGTAAAGAATCGTTTATAGTGGATTGACTGATAAAGTGCCCGAAGTTTTTCTCAGTGATCATACCATTGTTCATTTATTGCTTTATATATATTGAATGTATGATCTACTGTATTTAAACTTATGGTTAAATTGACATGCATGATTAATCATCTAGAGATAATTAATTGGTGACTTGTTGCAAATTAGTTAATAAATTTTTAATTCCGTATATTACACCTATTCACCCATCTCTAGATGTTGTTAGGGTCAAACTTGCATTTCTCAATTGGTATATGAGCCTTAAATCGATTCCTGACCCTTATTTGTTAAATCTAGATGAGTCAGTCTTTGTCCGTGCCTCCGTCTTTTGACGAAAGCAATTATACCTACTGGAAAGTTCGAATGAGAGCTTTTCTTAAGGTTTTGGATGAACGTATTTGGATAAGTGTGCAAAATGAGTGGACTCTGCCTACAATAACTATTCCTGGTGTAGTTGCACCCATTGATATTTCACTGTGGACCAAAACTAATTTGAATTAGTGTAATTGGAACAGTAAGGACATGTTCATGGATGCGACTATTGAAGAGTTTAAGCGTGTATCGATGTGTAAAAATATTAAGGGAGTTTGGGATATTCTAGAAACCACACATGAGGGAACTAAAAATGCTAAGAACTAAAAAATACAGATATTAACCACTAAGTTTGAAGAGATAATGATGGTTGATGATGAGACATTTGATAGTCTCTATACCAAACTCAATGACATTGTTAATTTGAGCTTTAACATAGGTGAGAAGATCCCCGAGACCAAAAGTGTTAGGAAAGTCCTTAGATCATTGCCCGAGAGTTTAGACCTAAGGTCACTACGATAGAAGAGAGTAATGACTTGGATGAGGTTAAGATTGAAGAACTCGTAGGATCCCTTCAAACATATGAACTCACCATCTCACAACCTAAAAAGGTTAAATCAATCGCCATGAACACTGTTAGAGAAGTTGAGAGCGAGTCCACTGATACTGAGACCCTTAATGAAGACGAAATTGCATATTTTGTTAAAAGATTCCGAAGGTGACGAGAAATATGAAAAAACCTCAAGAGCGGAATAGTGAGGTCCCTAGTAAACTCTCGAGAGGTAGACATAAGAAAAACACATCTAGGACTCTCGTTAGGAAATCTTAATATGTCCAATGCCATGAGTGTAAGGGATTTGGTCACTTTAGGAATGAATGTCCAAATCTGAATAGGAGCTCGAATAAGGAAATGTGTAAGGATTTAGATGTGACCATGAGTGATGAGGAGTTAGATTCTAGTTCTCATGATGAAAAGCCTGGTGGTGAGGATGAACAAATATTTATGGCATTCGCCTCGATTGCTACAATCGAATCTGACCGTGAGATTAAGAAGGGAAAATGGAGAATGAGAGTGTACAATCTGGTGATGAGTCTGATGATGAGACGGACATTTATGAGTCTTATTGTGAATTGTTTGAAGAAAGTCTCAAAATTAATAAGGTCAACAAAGCCATTCTGAAAAAGGTGAACGAGCTTGTACGTGAACGTGAAAGATTGTTGAGTGACCTTCAGGACTCGACCAAGAAAGTGAGTGAGTTGAATCTCGTTAATGAAAACTTGGAAATCAAAGTTAAATCATTAACATATGATCTTGATAAATCCATTGCTCAACTCCAATCATTCATGAGTGGTACGCAGAAGTTGGACAATCTGCTCGAGATGAATAAGCCTGCGGGTGACACACATGGTCTGGTTATGTTCATAACCGTGATACTACTGCTAGTACATCTAGGACCACATTTGTTCCTGCCACGAACAAAGCTCATGACATTGCTTATCTGAGACCTAAAGGTAAGCATGTCATTGGATCGAGACCTAACGAATAGCATAGGGCCAATCATCCTACTTATTGGCAACAACCACCGAGCAGGTTTGGACCTAGGTTCATTCCCACTTGCCACCATTGTGGTGCGTTGGGATACATTAGACTTAGGTGTTGTAACTGTGTGACTAGAAGTAAGAATCTGAATTTCACTAGCAATGTTGATTTTCTTGCCAATCAAGTCAGCCACTTAACTGAGATGATGACTCAGTTAATTCAATCATCTTCTGCTTCTAAGAAAGTTTGGGTCAAGAGAAGCTACCTTGAAGGTCGTGAAAATGGTCATGATCTTAATGGTAAGGGCATTCAAATTTCGCCCTTATTTGGTGTTTAGGTGTATGTATGTGCAGTTCATTGTGTCAATTCATTTATGCATGCATCCAATTTATATTTGTGTCATTTTTTGTTGATTCTATTTTTTTCTTCTTTTTTCATTTGTTTGCTTTAAGTATTGTCCTCAAAAACCAAAAAAAAAAATTTTTTTTTTTTTGAAAAATGTGAAAAATACAAAAATATTTTCTTTTTGGGCAAACGACACTTTGTTATGATTTTAAACATGTTATGTATGACCAAGTAAGCAATGATCTATTTTACACTATTATTTTCATTGTTCATTTCGGTTTAACGTGGAGTATTGACTATATGTGTCATCATGTGAATTTCTGCGCTGCACACACTATGATCTTGTGAATGAGTCTGAACCGTGTGTGTGAGATTTGGGATGTCGGTCACGTGTTAGTAGGGTGACTTCTTGCATTGTTGCATTTATAATAACCTTAGCTCGTAATAGTCTCCTTGTATTGTTGCATTTATGATGAAAAATAAAAAAAATGAGTGCTTAATTGGTTCATCTTATACTTTATTTGAAGCCTATTTGACTCGAGTAATTAAGCTCGAGGGGTTTCTCATAACCTGGTACTTATGGTCATTTGACTTAGGTTAACCAGCCTAAAGCTTGTTACAGGGGTCAATTTAGTCGCTTAATGGACATGGTCTGCACATAAGATATTGCTTACGAAAAAAGCGATAAAAATATTATATGCTCATATTTAGAGGGAGAAAAGAAAATTTATCATATAATTGAGCTCATTTTTAGGTCCTAAAATTTATTCGGATTTGACTTTCATTTGTAGTTTGCATGTCCTTTCTTACAAATATAAGGTTTGGAGTTATATTTACGAGAAAATAGCGGCACATTACACACATGAGTCATTTAAACACCATACTCCATCTTGAACTTAACTGCGTATATGGGAAAGTCATTTTGATAATGCTCAACTTGTGATTGCATGCTTGATTTTAATCATCGAAGTGTCAAGTGCTTAATTTGCGTATTATTAAAAAATGCTACTTTCTGAATTTTTTAATTTTTGGTGCTATTTTTGACAATTCAATTTTCACTAGGTTCTCGCTAGGTATTACTCGAGCGATAGCAGCAGAAGCTGCCTTTCTCACTTGTCGCTCAACGCGCACTCGAGCGACAGCCTGCTATTGTGAATTAAAACGTCATTTCCAAGGGTTTTCACATTTTCCCCAAATTTGCACTTGATTTCTCTAAAATTATCACCACCCACATAAAATTCGTGTCTAAACATAATTGTTCTCACCTCAAATCACTTTGTTAAGTGGCCATTTCATCAAAACAACGAAATTCAAAGGTAAATTACTCAAAAACTTGATTTTTACTCATTTTTGCAATTCTCTTCATATTTTTTGGATTTTTGGCTTCCATTACTTGAATGCTATGATTTAGCAATTCATATGTATACTATTTACATCGATTATAAGTCACGTGTGCTTGATTTCTCAAAAAGCATTCGAGTGTGGACCAAGTTGGGATGATTTTGATAGAAAGTTGTGTTGTTTTGACATTCTTATCACTCACAATGTATAATTAGTTGTTGTTAGTGGTTTTTGGTGTGTGATTGTGGAATATGGTGGTGTTTGAGGTTGTGTAGTCGTTGGGTTGGTGTTTTTGGAATGAATTTTGTGTTGTTGGGTTTGGTCGGTTCTTCATCGATTAACTTGTGTAGTTTGGATTGAACTAGGTTGTTGGGATGTCGAGTTGTGGATTGGGAGTTTGCATTGTGTTGGTTGTGCTTGGTTTGGCACTGCAAGGTGACGTTACGTCCTCTGTCTTGATGTCACATCACTACGTCATGACATCACGTCCCTGCGTCTAGACACCACAACACGTGTTATGTCTTCACGTCATTTACGTCTAAGCATGATTGCATGTCGTCATGCATTCACGTTAAAGCATGTTGCTTGTCATCTTCTTTACCTCATTTTGCGTGCATTCATGCATATCATGCATTTTATGGTTTAGTTGGTCTTATATTGCAGTTTTATTAATTTTTTGATTCAATTCTTTCAGATGTCGCCAAAGAGAGCTCGCACTACCCCGTTTACTCTTAGTACTTCGACTTCTTATAGTCGAACTAGGTTCGTCTCTACTGTTACCCAAGATTCTTTTGGATCACAGTTTTCTCTTCATCCCGTCCTTTTCGAGCTCGAGGTCATTATGTCTGACCTATCCCCCGACCTCCCTGCCATTTTTCACTTCCCGGGACTGGGAAACTCTACTTGTTGACTTAACACATCCACTAAATATTCTTATACAAGAGTTCTATGCTAACATCCATGATTCAGGGGCTCTTCTTTTCGGGTTTTTCTTCGGGGTCGAGTAGTTAAGATTACTTCGGTCGTTATATTGAGTCTTACTCACATTTCGGGAGTCATCCACCCACTGTTTCCATAACTTACTCCCAATTTACTTCCTTTGGAAACCTTAGTCCATTCCATGGTATTTAACACATCGATGGAGGGTGGTCTAGGTGCGATGCGCACTGTATCTCTACCCCCACTGACCACCAAATGCTATTGCGCATTGTGTGCACGAATCTTTGGCCAGTTTCTCACACTTCTTCATTACCGATGGAGAAAGCTTGTTTCTTTTACACCCTGCTGTATGGCGATTCTATTGATCTTTCCACTTTCATATGCCAGCAGATCTTGAGGGCTTTTTGTACAACGGGTACGAGGGTTGGGCTACCTTATGCTTGCCTTATTCATAGTTAGTCACTTCTTTAGGAGCTAGTTTCCCTGATGGGGGGTTCGAGGCAAGTTTCTCGATCAATTGGTCATACCACCATCACCTAGAGTTAGTCTTATGCTTCATCTGAGCCAGTACAGCCAGGTGACCCGACTGTACAGGCTGATCCCATCGATGACCTAATCTCTTTTGACCCCCTCGTTTTTCCTTCTACTCTTCCATCCTCCGATATCCCGTCCACTTTTTCGGCTCCTCCTCCCGAGTCTTTTCCTTCAACATCTGCTCCCATCAACCCTTCAGTCGCACTATTAGAATAGATGACCATGCTTATCGAGTAGCAGGCTCGTATGATGGCAAAGATCACACACCTGCATGCTACTGTTGATTGACACAATGTCAAGTTTGCTATGCTTCGAAGTGCTGTTGGATACTTACAGTGTGGACTTCATTGGATACACCGTCACTGGGATGATGATGCTGCATTCGAGGAGAGGACGGATTCAGATAATGTTGTTGGTGCTTCATAGATTTAAGCTTCCCCCTTGTCATTGTGTGACAAAAATGGGGATTAGAGTAGATAGGCAGTTTTTGTACAGTTTTGTTGATAGGGAGAGTCTGTATCTAGATTTTTGTGCTTACATGATGCGTATGATTTTAAAATCTGGATGTAATCAACGTTTTGCTATATATAAAATTAATATCATATTTTTTATTTGCATTTTATGTCTGAGGGATCGTTAGGGTGAGATATAGATACATTTACCTACTGCTTAAACACTTTGAGAGTTTGCAGTTAGGGGGAACACATGCATATTAGTTTGAGTTCAGTTTCACTAAATTAAGTTTTTAATGTTTTTACAGTGTCAATATTTCATTTTGGTATGTTAGGTTGCATTGATACTATATCTTAGTTTAATTTGTGATATATGACTGAAAAATATGCTTCGTCAGTTACAATTGCTTAAATGACACTTACAATTGAACTACTTGAACTGTGATTATCATTGATCATATTTTCCTCACATTTTACACTGATATTTAAGTTGTCTATTTTAGAAAATAGGTACTGCAGAGTTCGTTTAAGACAGTTTGTAGTTGTAGGGTGTGTCATTGTTTTGAATTTATAACTTTCATTTGATTACTGTCTTAACTTATATTAATGTTTTGTCACAGAATGCCAAAAGGGGAGTTTGTTAGGTTTTAGTTGATTTTGTAATTGGCTAATTCTATGGACAAAAGGACTTAATTTGATAGGACGTAAAAGCTCAAGGAGTAATGTGCAATATGTTAAAAGGTGGTTATTAGGTCTAGGGTTTCGAGTTTGGAATAAGGAGGAAAACGATGCGGATTTTTGCTAAACTGTCGTCAAGTATTGGCTCGAACTACAAAAGAAGAAATATCATCTCTAGATCGTCGCACCTCCTTCGCTCGAGGGACACAATGTCACTGGCTCCTCGCTCGAGCGACAGGTTTATATGGAAAAAATTTATTTTGCGTTTTAAAGGTTTTTTTCCCGACCCATCTTTTTTCTACCCTACCTATAAATATCAAACAGTCTCAAAACAAGATTTTTCAAGGTTGAGCAATAAGCAAACACTGTTATGTCAATATTATTTTATTTTCATAGCTTTCAACTTTCATGTTTCTTTGAGATTCGTTCTTGGTAGTGAGAAAAACATCATATCCAAATCCAAATACCAAAAACTACACTTCATGTATATCTGTCAGGTGTGTTGAAGATCAAGGAAGGCGACTGGAGTTTCAGTCTGTGAAGAACGTGTTGTTCTTCGTGATCCATATGAGATAGGCGATTCCACCAAGGTAGGAACTGCTGCATGATAGTGGGGTTCCAGTAAAGTGTTGGTTATTGCAGTTGGAAGTGGTCTAGGAGAGCACAGAAATCAGGAGAGCTGTCAGAATTGCAGTAAGGAGATCAAATAGCACGAGTCATCGTCTAGTTTGGTAGACTGTGAATAAAGAATCGTTTATAGAGAATTGATTGGCAAAGTGCCCAAAATTTCTCCCAGTTGGGTTTCTTCGTGATCATATCGTTGTTCATTTACTGCTTCATATCTATTGAATGTATGATCTGCAGTATTTAAAATTAAGGTTAAACGGACGTGCATGATTAATCATCTAGAGATAATTAATTGGTGATTTATTGCTAATTAGTTAATAAATTTTTAATTCCGCATATTACACCTATTCACTCCCCTCTAGGTGTTGTTAGGGTTGAACTTACATTTCTCAGAACTAACCATTCAACTCGAGAAAATAACAATTATTGAAAAAGAGCATAAAGAAGGCAAATTAATTATAAATGAATCAATTGAAGAAGTGGCAATTAGTAAAGATGAAATTAACACATATTCTTTTGACTTTATCGATTTCCCAACAGTTGAATTTGTGATTAAGGTTGAGAAGGAGGAAGAAGTCTACATAGTTGACTTTGAATAGAATAGAACATGCAAGTCATATCACATTGAAAAATGTAATGTAATATGGAGAATTAACGAAAGGTGGATCGAAGTCAAAAGAAATAAACTAAGCAAGGTATCAAAATCTTTCTTCAAAATTTTGTGATGCAAAATATCAAAGTCAAGTTAATGACTATAAACAAATGCTTATTGCTTCCCTTTTATTTTTATTTTTTAAGAATATGGATTAGTAATCTTTATTGTTTTTAATTAGTAAATGGTATCTTCATCCACATATTTTCTTTTAGGATGTGTTTGAGCTTATTATAAATTATTCCATATTATGATTGATTTCTAATTATTTTGAAAGGCATAATATCTGAACACAATGGACAAGGGAAAAGACATAGCAAGTGATCCGGTACTTTCAACTCACTAAATCTATTACTTATAGGACGATACTCTAAACTCATTAAATCTATTACTTGTCACGATCCCTATACACTTGCGAATTTCGCTCGATCAATAGACTTCCACCTCTTCATCGGGTTTAAACACAAAATCAAGTGTTGGGCAATCAATGAAGTCGAAAGAATGTATGTGAATTTCATCTTCATTAATTGCTACTTCTTCGTTTGGTTCCTTTGTAATTAGTTTGTCATTCTCTTTACATTCTTCTTTATTAGTTGATATCTTCTCGGATTAAATGGTTAGTCCACAATCCAAATCCATGGGTAATGACAATGATTTCCTATCAATTATTGCAAGTGAATTATATCCCCTCCTTTTAAATTTGTCCTAGTATATGACATTTCCCACATGCATGTTGTCTTCATCCAACTTGGTAAGTTCATTATAAATACTTTACAAGTACATGCTTGTTCAACAGGGGATAACAATCTCTCCGAAGCATGACTTTCTAATTCTAATCAACAGATATATAATCTACCACAAGCATATAGCCCTCATAAGATTTGACAAGTGCTTATTTTCGACATATTAAATATTGTCTAAATCGGAGAAGTTTCAACATGTTGGAATCAATGCACAAATACAATTAGTGTTCTGTATATTGCACCTCATAACAAATTTCACGAATTGGATCTCCTTCAAGCATATTTTTCATCATTCATGTTGAGATTAATCATTGGAAGAGTTTTGCTACTTTGCCATCGTCGCAATCTTGTATACATTGGCTAAATAGTACCTAAAAAGAACACCAAATACAAGAGAGGTTATGATTGTGTTAAGTAGCAACACAAATAAATTTTTTTGAATCTAATTACGAATCAATAAATTCAGTTTAAAAACTTTATTTTTTGACAACGATGCCAAAAATTTGTTTGGTGAAATACCGCAAATGTATGGCATCCTTGACAAGTAATAATTTAGTGAGTAAAAGTATTTTCTCACATGGAATAAGCTTTAAAATGAATAATATTAACTTGTTATCAAACTCGAATGTGAATGCAACACAAAAAATGATTTATTTGTTTGTATCTAAGTTGCTAATTATCTCAATATGTTTTGCATTAAGTATGAGAATTATGTGTTGGAATTCTGATTCTACCTATTATTATCCTGTTTCCAAATCTCAGCCTATATAATTTAGTGTGAATTGTTTATCTTGAGAATCAATAATTCAATTTTTTCTAGCTATCTCTTTCGAGATAAGTTAAACATATTTTAAGAACAGCCCAATTATATTCCTATTCCAAATGCATATGTAAAGAAATATATATTAACGCACACGATTATATAGATGATTGTACACCCATAAATGTTATTTCTAATATATATTGTCCAAATGTTAATCTTACAAAGTTCTAAACCTATTATTAACCTCGTGAAAACATAATAAGCAACCAATTACATAATTGGTTATCAATCAATTAAATAATTCAAAAAGCCATACAAGATTAATCAAGAAGACAAAATAACTAAACTATTATTTGGTCTTTGAATTAAAAAAAAATCAATAAAATGTTTTATCTTCATCCAAATATATATATATGTGTGTGTGTGTGTGTGTGTGTGTGTAAAGAGAGATCAGAATTAGGTTAGAAAATGCGTCGAATTTGATTTCTAAAAGAGTTTCAATCAAATATGAAAAGTTGTCCCCATATGTTGGATACATGGAGTAATGTGTTGCAGTTGCATGGTTGATTGACTTTGCTCTCAGGTTCCAAAGAATTAGGTATTGCGGTTGTAGGAGATTTGCCCCATGAGATCGCATGGTAGTAATATCTTCTGCAATTGTTTATTTTGATCCTCAACTTTCTTCATTCACTCAACTCATTTCTTCATGAAAACTTGGTCATTCATCTTCCAGTTATATCCAATTAATTGTATGTAGTCTTCAATCATCATTTTTTGGTCCGAATTTCATCATTTCATTCATTTCTTTTAAATTCACTTCCATGTACTTAGTCTTCTTTATGTGTAGATGATGTCCAGGGAATACGACATGGTCCCTATGAAGTATCCCGACGTCAAATAGTAAATGCCTACAGTGGGGATAGAAATGGAAATGGGAATGAACCACCCAATCGTGCCATATCCATCTTTCTTACCATGCCCACTCAGGTCGACCCTAGCCCAAGGCAACCTAGGACATTGCCTTGGGCCTCAATTCTTGAGGGGCCTGAAAAAATTAAAAGCCCAAAAATTCAATAAAAAAATTCCTTTCTTTTTTGAGTCGAGTCATTTATTCTATTTAAAAGATATTATATTAAATAACATGATGGACTAAATAAGAGGCACAAAACACCTAGACACTGACATCCTTAATGAGCTTATTTTTTTTTTTAAAAATCTCCCATAGTTTATTAGTAAGCTTATAGTTTTTAAAAAAAATAAAAAAACATTAATTTTATGAAAATTAAAAATAAGTTATTTATTTTAAAAGGACTCATTTAATTTTTCAAAAACAATATAAAAAATCAATTTGAATAGAATATGAATGATACTAAAGAGATCACTTATAGAAAATTATATTTAAGAGTTTCGTAATAATTTGTAGTCTTGAGCCTCGAATATCTTAGGGTAAGCCTTGTTCCTACTAATGCCAAATTCGTTTGAAGCAGTACACTTTGGTTCTGGATTTCACACTCCACTATATATGCCAACAGTTCCTCTACTCGATTTTTCTAAAATCCAAGCTTCCAATCGAAGTGATCATACTCTGAACTCACTAGTTTCCCACAATCCAAACCAGCTACACTCCATTGATCCATATAAGTTGTATCTTGGTCTCCACTAGGCACAATTACCATTACCACATGTGAGCTAAAATAAGTTATACCCTCGTTCAAGCATTTGTTGTCGAAAATTCGGTTAATCACTGTTGTTTCTGGAGTATCTCCTTCAAACAATCCGATAGAATTACCTTAATGTAATTAGCATAGCATAACAGTATGATTGACAGTATTAAAAAATAAAATTCGAGTCCATCGACTTCACGATATTTTCTCAAAACGAATTTGCTGCCTTCAAATGTGATAAAGGTGTCCAGCAATTGTTTCTCAGGATAGAACGAATTTCGTCTCCTACTAAAGTAGCACAACAATCTGCAAGAGTTCCAACGAACTCAATGAAGTGTATTCACTTCGAAAACAATGTCAAAACGAGAGAGGGAGAGAATGAGATTCAATACAGAGAATATTTGTAGTGAAAAATTGTGTAATTATTTTGGCAACGAGCCTAGCAATTTATATAGTCGTTCGTGGCCATTCGAACATTCTTCAAGCATCTTCAGAACAGTGGCCAATGTTCGGACATGTCCCAAAAAATCGAACAGACACCATGGTTCGGTTAAAAGTTGGTTGTTAATTGGTTAAAAATCAGTTAACAGACCACCCAAAATAATCTTCCAAAAATAAGCCCATTAATAAAAAATAATTTTATTAAGCACTTAAGAATTTGATTAATTACAATTTGATCCAAATTAAATAAAATTTGTCCAAAAAGATAATATAGTACAAGGATGCACCCGCACACGAACCGGACTGGACCGGACACGTGCCGTGCTGAGTCAAGTTGGCCGGATGGACGATGGCAACGCGTGTGTGTGGGGTTTTGGACCGAATTCCATAGGATATAAGTCTCATCCCTTCTAAAAACTATTGGTACCCCTTGGGGCCCAAACTCAATTCCTAAACTTGCATAATATAAACTACACCAAAGTTTCCTAACTTTCCTATATGGGACAAATGTTTGGCAATATCCAATATATCAAATTTTTCACTAGTTCATAGTTTCATATAGATTACTTTGACATTAAATATTTCATTCAATACTAAATGGTTTTCGATAAATAAATATATCACGTTAATCCTCTTTTAGAGTAGAACGTGAATATACTAGGTCTCATTATAAATAAAACACGGGTCCCACTGAAATTTGTGCTCAAACTTGACCCATTTCACTAAAGAAAAAAACCATTTCCCCAACAATCCCATAGACCATCACTTGCTGGGAGTTATTTTAAGTATAGGTCCCTAAAAGATTTTTAGTTTTCAATTAAAAAAATAAAATTACAATGGTTTTCCATCCTCGTCTAGTAGACTAGCATGATCATCATTCCAAATTAGCTGGTTGTAATAGTTAACTATCAAGTTTAATTATGCTTTCTCTTGGTCATTGTATATTTGTACTAGTGAGGAGTACTAAAAAGCGGAACAAGAATTAGTCTTAAAAAAAAATTAATTCTGAAATTAACGTAGTTCGACCATAACTATACCTAGAGGAGGGTAAATAGGTATATAATGCGGAATTTAAAACAATTACGAATTAAATAGCAACAAGTCACTTTTAATTCTTATTTAGATGGTTAATCATGCAAATCAAATTATCTTATGCTGAATTATCGCAGTTTCCATCTCGTAAACAATAAATAATAAAGTAGTAAAGAGCACAAAAATTGTTCACGGAGAAATCCAACTGGAAAAAACTCTGGGCACTTTTCCAGTTAATCCACTATAAACAATTTTGTACTTACAGTCTACCAGATTAGATGACGACATGAACTATCTGATCTCTTGACTGTAATTCTGACAGCTCTCCTGAATGCTGTGCTCTCCTACACCAATTCCAACTGCAATAACCAACGCTCTTCTAGAACTCCGTTATCTTGCAGCAGCCCCTAGCTTGATAGAATCGTCTATCTTCCGTGGATCACGAAGAACAACCCGTTCTTCACAGACTAGAACTCCAGTCGCCTTCCTCGATCTACAACACTCTCTGACAAATATATAGGAAGTTAGTTTTTGGTATTTGGGTATTGGATTCGATGTTTTTCTGACCAAAACACTCAAGCAAGATGAATGTTGAAAGAAGTAATCAATAGATCTCTCATAGTTGAAGCTCTCTCAATTATCGGCCTTAAGAATTTTGTTCTGGATGTGTTATGATATTTATAGATATGTCAAGAAAACCATGGGCTACGAAAAAAGCCTTTAAAACGTGAAAATAAAATTTCACGTATAAAGTTACCACTCTAGCGAGAGGCTAGAGCAAAGAAGGGGCGACGGACCAGCGACAGTGTTTCTGCTTTTGTAGCTCGAGCCATAACCTAGCAACAGTCCAACGAAAATTCATGTCGTTTTCTCCTTTGTTTTAAACTCGAAACCCTAGACTTATTCAACTAACTTTTGACATATTTGCACATTACTCCTTGAACTTTCATCAACTATCAATTTAAGTCCTTTTGTCTACAGAATAGCCAATTACAAAGTCAATCAAAACCTAACAAACTCTCCCTTTGGCATTTAGTGACAAAACATTATTACTAAGTCAAGGCAGTAATGAAAAAATAAAATTACTGACTCAAAGCAATGACACGCCTATACTACAATATGTCTTGAACGAATCAATAGTACCTGTTTTCTGAAACAGACAACTCAAAAATCCAGTGAAAAATGTGTGGAAAACAGGATCAACAATAATCACAGTTCAACAGTTCAATTGTAAGTGTCATTTGAGCAAATATAACTCATATAGCATATTATTCTATCTTAAATCACAAGCTAAACTAAGACACAGTATCAATGCAATCCAACATACCAAAACGAAACATTGACATTGCTAAAACATCAAATATGCACTTGCTTCCCCTAACTGCAAACTCTCAATGTGTTTAAACAGTAGGTAAATGTATCTATGTCTCTCCCCAATGACCCCTCAAGAAATATGAAAAAGTGTAAAAATCAATGCAATGTATATCAAGTCAAATGTCAATATGTATCCATGTCTCACCCCCAACGACCCCTAAATACAAAGATGTATGCAAAAGATCAAACCAAGTCAAACCATAATATGTCTATACAATATTTATGTCTCACCCCCAACGACCACTAAAGACATAAAATAATGAAAACAGACAAATCATGTTCATATCATATCAATCAAAAAATTTCTCCCCCTTTTTGTCAAAAAATGACAAGGGACACAGTGAAATCATATAACGTCTCAATTGTGTAGGTATAAGCAATTACAAGTATATGCAGTGAACAGTAAACTTTCCCATACTTCCAACTTAAAGCACCCATGGAGTAAATGATATAAGTGACTCGTATCTATTAAAAGTCACTAATCCTATGGTAGTAGAACTGCATACCTTAATTTTGTGAAAAAAAAACAAGCAAAATATCATTGCTAATAAGTATATCCTTTTACTTATGAAAGTCAAACTCATAAAGCACATTAGAACCTATAATGAAAGTTCATTTTCAATAAAAACGTACTGTTCTCCCCCTGACTTACAGCACACATATTTTCTTTTTATCACAACTTTCAATAGAGATGCTCACATATTTTTGTCATCTTAAGTGCAAGCTTCTTTCCATTAAGCAACTAACATGACCCTTGTATCGAGCTTTATGTCGGTTAACTCAAGTCAGTTGACCATAGGTATCATGTTAGAAGAAACCCTGCAAGCTTAATTATTCAAGTCAAGTGGGCTTCAAAAAGTAGCATTAAGATCTTGAGCCCCTCTAAATGATCACTTTTCAGTCAAACATTAATCATGTAGGGGTAATGTTAAGTGATGTGCTGTCTGATAAGTGTGTTTTTACACACTTATTAGATACTTTTCGGAACTAATTATAATTGAAATTGAGTGAATTTCTATTCATAATTGTGTAATTTTCACTTTTGTAGGCAAAAACCCCGACAAGAAAGAGCACGAAGCAAAAAGGAAGAAAAATGACTTAAAGCGTACAAAATTGTGAAGTTGGGGATCAAAGTGTACAAGCCAGAAAGTTGGAGGACTTGGAGTGCAATTTTTCGAGGGCATAATTGATATAAAAGTCAAAATCCGAGGATCAAATTGTACAACATCATAGTTGACGGATTGGACGAGTAAATATTGGAGGACTTAGTTGCAAAATTGAAACCAAAAATTGATCTTTTGGCCAGAGACGTCAGTTTTAGGACTTGGGGTTGTTTTAATTTTTTCGTGCAACTCCAAGGACTTAAGCTGTAATTTTTGAATTGTTTGTTTTAAAAACCTAGAAACCCAGCAGCTTTTTCCAATTTTTTTCTTCTTTCTCTCTGCCTGGGACGTTTCCCTGGTTTCTTTCCTTTATTTTTCTTTCTTTTTCATTTTCTTTCCTTTTCACTTGGTATTTTGGAGATAAAATCAATGAGCACAAGGAAGACAATCAAAGAAATTGGAGAAATATGTGGGGAAAAACAAGAGGAAGTCATTATCATCTTCTATAATTCAACCTAAAAAGGGTTTTATCTTCACTCTTGTATTTAATCCATTAGTTTCGTCAAGTTTGTAATATATTGTATAAATCCTCTTCCTTTTTATCATATCTATAACATGTGCTAAATTTATTGTGTTGGAATTTATGATTTAGCTTAACCTAAAATTTCATTAATATCTACGTATGTATTGAATGATTAAAATGCATTTGTTATCAAAATCATAGTGTATTGATTATCATGTTTAAAATAATTTCATTTACTTGATCACTAGATGGAATTGTTAGGTAGTTTGTGTAATTATTGAGAAATTGTTGCACTTACAGGCCGAAATAATTGATACCCTGGGTTTGTCTAGTATACTAGACGCGTCTAGGTGATATAGAGATATACACCTACCTTAGGTGATCCGTTGAGTATTTTCACAAAAATTCATGCAATTGGTTATGTTTTTATTGACATAGAGATATGTGATACGAATTAATCGATTAGGGTTAATATGACATTGAGAGAGGTATTAACTAAAATAGGAAAATCGGGGTCTAACTATCGTATTTTGGTAATTTGCATTGAAACATAATTGGATTGATATTAATGAAATAAAAGGTTAAGCGACATCATAAATTCCAACCATGTTTTTCCTCCGAAGTTGCCAAGACGTTTTATTTTCTTATTTTGTAGATTGTAAGTTTATTTACCGTTTTGTAAATCATGTTTTTAATTGTGTGTTTCTTTTGTCATTAGAATTAAAATTGATTAGAGTTGAGATATCGAAAGTATACATTCCTCGTGGGATCGACAATCCGGACTCTAAAGGTCCATTTTATTACTTGTACGCGACCCGTGCGCTTGCGGCATATTTTCAGCAAACACTGTCGTAGACACCTAAAAATAGTCCTTAAACCTCTAAAACTAATATAGTAGTTGAAGTGAGTGTTGATCCCACGAAGAGTGTGCAATTCAACAATTTATGCTTCGTATAATGATTGGAGGGTTTTTTTTTTAACGAAATCAATCTTATAACAAATAACAATGTAAATCAATGAGTTGTATTAAATCAATGAAATGAGTCTTGATCAAAGTCAACTTCCACCATTGGAGATTTATAACAATCCATCAATCCACAAAAAATAATCATTTCACATTGATAATATTCATCATTGGAATAAATTCATATTTCTCCGTAATTTTAGTTAATCAGAAATCAACGTTCTAATTAACCTAATTATCAAATAATCTCAAACCAGCGCTAAAGATTCAATTTAATAACAGTTTTAAACAATAGAGAAATCAATGAACTAGATAATACAAACACCAGCGGTTACATTCAATCTATTTAAACATTCTTCTTAAAATTCAATAACCTCTATCGTAGAAAATTATCAAATCCTAGTACTTCACAAGTTAAATAATTCAAACAATTACGAATTTGAGATTTAACTTAGCCATAGATTGCAATATATGAAAAACTAATAGATTTCTTAGCAATCAAACATGGCAATCATAAAATTATGCATATAAGAATATTCAATACTAAAAATATAAATTAAATAATGAAAATAGGTGGATCTCACAGTTATAATGTTTTCCAAAGGTTCGGTATCTTTCAATCAAGCACCAGAGTGAGTTAGACATGATAGATCTAAAAAAAATAGAGAAAAAATAGGTTGGAAGCGTTCTGGTACATTCTGATTGTGTTCTAGAGTTTTAAAATATATATTTATACTTGTTTCCATAAGTAGTTGACTCAAATTCGAAAACCAAAATTCGCGTCCCGAAAATGAACCATACGGCTGCATGGTTTAGAGGCTTGCAGCCGCATGGAACAAATGAATGCAGCCCTCAAACTCTCGGAGGTGGTGTGTGTGGCCGTATGGAATTAAAGGTTTGTGGCCGCATGATTTTACAAAACTTCCTCTCGGACAACTTTTAGTATTTTGGCCATAACTGTTTCTACCAATGTTCAATTAAAGTGATTCAAGATGCGTTGGAAAGCTAACTCAGAGGACTACAACTTTTCTTCAGAAACTATCATCGGATTCGACCACTTTCCATGTCCAAAATTGGTCCTAATATGAGGCTAAAAATCGATGCAAAACTTTTCAGCTTGAAAGTTGATATGTGATAATGTATTGGCTATATTTCATCCCTTTGAATCATTTCTTCATCCAATTGACCTCTAACACTCTCGAATATTTATCATAAGGTTAGAAACAATTTTAGAATATTTGCACTTTAGTCATTAAACTTTCATTTTTTTTCACTTTGGTCTCTTTTCACCTATTTGTTCCAAATTACGTCATATCCATAGAATTTTCACCTAAATCAAAATATGAGCGTTACGAGTACATTTTGGCACAAAATAAACATACGAACACATAAAATAAGGAGGAAAAATATGTATTTTACATTCCTATCATCAAGTTAAGGTCTAATAAAAATGATCAATTCATATTCAAAGTCACCATACTAACATGTGATTACCATCCCAAATCTCACACACACGGTAGAAGCCCACTATCAAAGTCATAGTGTGTGCAGTGCAGATGGTATGTGGAGAGACCTATATTAAGTACTCCACAAGTACCCTAATCTAGTAATGGAAATTATAGTACAGCTCAGAAAAAAACTCATTCTTGATTAATACTAACAAAATCAAGTGTATTGTATGACATGCTGCGAAGCCAATTTCCAAATCAAAATGCCCTTTTTTTTTATAGAAATATGAATGCACCAATCACACAAAACATAAGAATTCAAACAAACCACAAAACAAAAAGCAAAATGCATGAGAGCACATAAATAAAATAAACATGATACATGCATATTAAGATGTCATTCAGCAAAGAAATAAACACACGCATCAAACAGACACGGTCAATGAGGTACACAAATACCAATAGATGTCTGAAGAGATTCAAACCGAACCCCATCCAATGGTTTGGTAAACAAATCAGCTAATTGGTTCTCAGTAGAAATGTGTTCAAGACTCGCAATTTGAGTTTCCACAAGCTCTCGAATACAATGATGTCTTATGTCAATGTGTTTAGTTCGAGAGTGTTGAATAGACTTTTTAGAAATATTAATAGCACTGGTGTTATCACAAAACACAGTCATAGTACCCTGCTCAATCACATAATCACTCAGTATCTGCTTCATCCAAATCAGTTGAGTGCAGCAAATACCAGCAGCAATGTATTCGGCCTCGACAGTAGACAATGAGATAGAATTTTGTTTCTTATTCATCCAAGCCACGAGGTTAGCACCAATATAAAAACAACCACCTGGGTACTCTTTCTATCATCTGTATTACCAGCCCAATCAGCGTCGGAATATCCAGCAAGATCAAGAGTAGAATCTCTAGAGTACAAAATACCATAATCGATCATACCATTGACATATCTAATAATACGTCGTACAACACTCAGGTGAGACTCCTTAGGATCAGCCTAAAAGCGTGCACAGACCCCTATACTAAATGCAATTTTAGGTCTACTACCAGTAAGATAAAACAAACTATCTATCATGCTCCTGTAAAGTGTTTAATCAACACTCTTAAATGTAGAATCTAGACCTAACTTGATACTGGTGCTCATAGGGGTTCTAGTGTGTTTTTTACTGTCCAGTCCAAATCGCTTAACAAGATTCTTGGTATACTTTGATTGTGAAATGAATAACCCCTCGTCAGTTTGCTTGACTTGAAGACCAAGAAAGAAATGTCAATTCACCAATCATGCTCATCTCAAATTCTTATTTCATACATTCTGCAAAATCATGAGCAAGTGAATCAATAGGAGAACCAAAGATGATGTCATCCACATAGATCTGAGCTATGGTAATGGTGTCCTCAACACGTCTTATAAACAAGGTTCTATCAGCACCACCTTTCGTGAAGCCATGTTCTAGGAGGTATGCAGTAAGCCGATCATACCAAGCTCTTGGAGCTTGTTTCAGGCTATACAAGGCTTTATTCAGCCATACACATAGTACGGGTATTTAGGATCAACAAATCCTTTAGGTTGTTCCATATAAGCTTCTTTCTGAAGAATACCATTCAGGAACGCACTCTTACATCCATTTGATACAATTTAAAGCCCAAAGTGCAGGCAACTGCCAGAAGAATTCTAATGAATTCAAGTCTAGCTACATGGGCAAATGTGTCATCAAAATCAACTCTTTCAACCTGAGTATACCTCTGAGCAATCAACCTAGCCTTGTTCTTTGTGATGGTACCTTGATCATCAGTTTTATTCTTAAATATCCACTTGGTACTAATAACATTACAATCATCAGGCCTAGGTACTAAATCTCAAACTCTGTTTCTGACAAACTGATTGAGCTCTTCGTGCATCGCATTCATCCAGCATTCATTCCTAAGTGCTTTCTCAACATTCTTTAGTTCAATCTGAGATACATAACTAGCCTACGACAGGTTGTTCAGAATTCTCTTATAAAGCCTCATCCCTTCTTCGATATATCCAATCACATTATCCTTAGGATGATTCAAGTTCACTCTGGATGGCGGTTCCTTAGGTGGTTTTGTTTCATTATCAGACGTAGGATCCTGAGTAGAAACGATCAAATTATTTGTTGTTCGTGGGAGATCAAAACCCAAAGCGTCCTTGGGTTCAGCAACCTTGACTGGCTCAACATTTACCTATTCTGACTCAACATACTCTTCATCAATATCACTCTTACAACTAGCATCAACCACTACATTAATAGATTCCATCACAACATGTGTACGATTGTTATACACTCGATAAGCCCGACTATTCTTGGAGTATCCTAGAAATATACCTTCGTCGCTCTTAGAATCAAACTTTCCTAGGTTCTCTCTGCCCCTCAAAATGAAGCACTTGCTTCCAAACACACGAAAGTACTTGATAGTCGGATGTTTACCCTTCTAGATCTCATATGGTGTCATGTCAGTTTTAGGTCTGAGATAAACTCTATTGATAATGTAACATGCAGTGTTTATGGCTTTTCCCCAGAAATGCATAGCTAAATCTTTACCATGAAGCATAGCTCTTAACATTTCTTGAAGCACACGATTTTTCCTCTCAACTACACCATTTTGCTGTGGAGTTATTGGTGAGGAGAATTCATGCTGGATTCCCTTCTCCCGACAAAAGTTCTCAAGATTCGAGTTTTCAAACTCATTACCATGATCACTTCAAATTCTAGACACATAATAGCTTTTCTCATTTTTAGCCTCTTACACAATGAGATTACAAGACTGACCACTTCAGTTTTATCTCTCAGTAATTCAATCTAAGTAAACCGAGAAAAGTCATCAACAACAACCAAGATGTATCTCTTACCACCAAGACTTGCTGTCCTCGATGGTCCCATCAAATCCATGTGAAGCAATTCAAGAGGCTTGCTCGTCAAGATCATAGAAGTTTGTTTGTAGGGTACTCTAAGCTGTTAACCTTGTTGACATGGACCACAAACAGTGACATCAAAAATATCCAGCTTAGGTAAGCCATTGACAATTTCTTTCTTGGTAAGTTTAGACAGACTGTTGTAGTTCATGTGACCCAGCCGTTGATGCCACAGCTCAGTGACATTGATCTTGGCACTACTACACATGTGGTCTATATATGGTAAGACTCCACAACAATTTTCAGACGTTTTCACACCTTCCAAAACAATGTTACCAGTTGAGTCATACACAAAACACGTTTTCTGGAAAAAGGTGATAAGTGCCAATCAGCATCACAGATTTAACTGATGCTTAACAGATTAGACTTCAACCCTTTCACATATAGCACATCAGAGAATGCAGGTAGTCCAACAATACTCACACTTCATTTGCCAAGTATTGGTGCAGTGGCTCCATCACTAAATATGACAACTCCGCCATTCCACTCATCAAGAGAGGAAAATAGAGACTAGTCACCACACATATGTCTAGAATAGGCACTGTCAAGATACCACATGAAATTATTTTGAGCTTTAAGAGCAAGGTGAGCAACATGATAATTTAACCATCCTCCAGATCCTTCAATTTCATCCTGAGAACTGGATTCTGACTCCTTATCACTCACAATCACAGCTAAAGCCTTATGACGTTCTTCTCTTACATTCATCTTCAAGTTAGCACACTCACTCATAATGTGACAGAATTCCTTGCATTCAAGACATTGAACTGCTTGAGATTTCTTAACGGGAGTCTTATAAGTGTTTCTCTCACACTTACCTCTTAAGAGCTGATTAGGGACTTTATTGTTATGCTCCTGAGGCTTCTTCTTATTCTTCATCACCTTTCAAAATTATTTAATGAAATAAGCGATTTCGTCGTCCTTAAATGTCTCAGTGTCAGTGGACTTGTTCTCAACTTCTCTAACAGTGTTCACGACAATGGATTTAACCTTTTTGGGATGTGAGATGGTGAGTTCATACGTTTGAAGTGATCCTACAAGTTCCTCAATTTTAACATCATCCAAATCCTTACATTCTTCTATCGCAGTTACCTTCGGCCTAAATCTCTCTAGTAGTGATCTAAGCACTTTTCTAACAACTTTCGACTCTATGATCCTTTCACAAGGGTTAAAGCTCAAATTCACAATGTCATTCAGCTTAGCATAAAAACTATCAAATGTCTCATCCTCAGCCATCATTATCTCTGCAAACCTAGAAGTCAACATCTGCAAGAAAAAGATCTTAACTTTTTTAGTTCCCTCGTGTGTGGTTTCTAGAATATCCCAAACTTCCTTAGCAGTTTTATATATCGATACAAGTCTAAACTCCTCAGCAGATACAGCCATGAACAAGGCATGAAGACCCTTACTGTTCCAACTACACTCATCCAAATTTGTTTTGGTCCAAAAGGAAATAGTAGTAAGCTTAACTATACCATCAATAGTTGTTGAAGGTGGAGTTCATCCAGTTTGTACAGAATTCCAAACACGTTCATCCAAAGTCTTAAGAAAAGCTCTCATTCGAACTTTTCAATAAGCATAATTGCTTCCGTCAAAAAATGGAAGGACAGACAACGACTGACTCATCTAGACTAATCAAATAAGGGTCAGGAATCGAAATAAGGCTCTAATACCAATTGAAAAATGTAAGTTCGCCCCTAACAATACCTAGAGGGGGTGAATAGGTATTTAATGTGGAATTAAAAACAAATATGAATTAAATAACAACAAGTCACTTTTAATTCTTATCTAGATAATTAATCAAACAATCCAATTTATCCTATGTTGAATTATCGCAGTTTGAATGTAATGAATAATAAAACATAAAGCAGTAAAGAACACAACAATTGTTCACGGAGAAACCCAATTGGGAAAAACTTCGGGCACTTTACCAGTCAGTCCACTATAAATAATTCTGTACTTACAGTTTACCAGACTAGACTACGACACAAACAATCCGATCTCATGACTGCAATTCTGACAACTCTCCTGAATTATGTGCTCCCCTACACCAATTCCAACTGTAATAACCAACGCTCTTTTGAAAACTCCACTATCCTACAGCAGCCCCTAGCTTGGTAGAATTGTCTATCTCCCGTGGATCTCCAGTCACCTTCCTCGATCTACAGCACTCTCTAACATATATGTAGAAAGTTAGTTTTTGGTATTTGGGTATTGGATTTGATATTTTTCTGACCAAAACACTCAAGCAAGATGAAGGATGAAAGAAGTAATCAATAGAACTCTCACAGTTAAAGCTCTTTCAGTTATCAACTTTAAGAATTCGTTCTAAACGTTTTCTGGTATTTATAAATAGGTCAAGAAAATCATGGGCCAAGAAAAAAGCCTTTAAAACGTGAAAATAAAGTTCTCGTATAAAGTTGTCGCTCGATCGAGAGTCGAGCGACAGGGTGTCACTCGAGCAAATGAGGGGCAACTATCCAACGACAGTGTTTCTTCTTTTGTAGTTCGAGCCATAACCTGGCAACAGTCCAGTGAAAATTTGCGTTGTTTTTTCCTTTGTTCGAAACTCGAAACCCTAGACCTATTCAACTAACTTTTGACATATTTGCACATTACTCCTTGAACTTTCATGAACTATCAATTTAAGTCCTTCTATTTACAGAATAGTCAATTACAAAATCAGCTAAAACCTAATATTTGGTATTTGGATATTGTTGTTGCTCGAGCGAAGGTCCAACGACAGTCGAACGACAAGGTGTCGCTCGAGCGAATGAGGAACGATGGTCTAGCGATGATGTTTTTGCTTTTGTAGCTCTAGCCAACCCTTGGCGACAGTCTAGCGAAAATTCGTGTCATTTTCCTCCTTGTTCCAAACTTGAAACCCTAGACCTAATAACTAACTTGTACATTACTCCTTGAACTTTTACTATCTATCAAATTAAGTCATTTTGTTCACAGAATCTGTCAATTAAAAAATCAACTAAAACCCAACAAATTCAAGAAACAAAGATATTAACTAGTTGTTTATGTATATATTATAATCAAGAAATAGTCATTTATAATATACCCAAAATTGATAATCAATTTCTTGATCTTCAAAGTATAGACTATACTGACGTGCTAAACTCTTTTAAATTAAATTAAAAATTCAATTCTAGATTGATCGGAAAAAGAAAGAATCAAGAAACAAGAAAATAATTTATCCATTTTTCTCCTTTTTTCTCTTATTGAATTCGACCACCCCATAGCTATATATATAAGGGAAAAATTTAGTCGTTCAAGTTTAATTAGTTTATAATTGATTTAAATATACATGCAGTCCGAAAACTTTAATTACAATTACAATTAAGTCAAAAACTTTAAAAACAATTGTAATTGAGTTCAAAATTTTATAGAGTTATCATAGGAATCTTGATAGAAATGTAAAATACATATTTTTCCTCATTGTTTTATGTACTCGTATGTTTATTTTTGTGCCAAAATGTACTCATTACACTCATATTTTGATTTAGGCCGTAATTCTATAGATATGGCGTAATTTGGAAGAAATATGTGAAAATGGACCAAAGTGAAAGGAAATGAAAGTTCAATGACTAAAGTGTAAATATTCTAAACTTGTTTCTAACCTTGTGATGAAGATTCGAGAGTGTTTATGGACCATGCAAGATATTAGAGGCAGAGCTTCGAGCCATTCTCGAAGAGATTTTACTAGCTCAAGGACTGGGTTATTCGACGATTTTGATTGCGTCTGATTCTAACGTAGCTATTCACTGCATCACTAGAGAAGAAGGACCATGGGCTATCCAGGGCATACTCAGATATATCACAGACATCATTTTCTTTGACAAAGATATAGTCTCCCACATTTACAGAGAAGGAAATCAGGTAGCAGATGCTCTTGTTGCTGAGGGTTGGGAACACCGACGATATCATGTATATGGACCTCTTGACCTGCCACGTCATATTAGTGCTCTTGTACAAGTTAATAGACATGGATTGCCCAGTATTAGAGTTTGAATTTTATTTTAATTTTCAATATTTATTCTACATCTTTTCTTTTACATTAGTTCTTATTGTAAGGGAAGTAGTACTTCCTTGTTTATTGCTTTTTTTCATTGTCGATTATTTTAATTGTAAGGGAAGTAGTACTTCATTTTCTATTGCTCTTCGTATTTTCATATAACCATGGTGTTCCTCCGCCACAAGTGAGGGCATATCAATAAAATTTCGGAAGTACCGCCCTCCTTCAACTAAAAAAAATTTAAAAAAAATATCAACTTTTAAATTGAAAAGGTTGCATTGATTTTTAGCCTCATATTGAGACCAGATTTTGATATGAAAAATGATCAAATTTGAAGATAGTATCTGAAGTATAGTTATAGTCCTTTGAGTTATCTTTCCAACGCGTCTTGAATCCCCTCAATTGGATATCGAGAGAAGAAGATATGACTAAAATATTGAAAGATGTTCGCAGGAAGTTTCGTAAAACCATGCGGCAGCACAGACCACTTCCGAGAGTTTGAAGGTTGAGTTCATTTGTTCTATGCGGCCGCAAGCCTCTAAACCATGCGGGTGAATGGTTCATTTTCGGGACGCGAATTTTGGTTTCCGAATTTAAGTCAACTACCTATGGAAACAATTATAAATACATATTTTAAAACCATAGAACACAACCAAAATGTACAGAACGCCTCCAAACTCCATTCTTCATTATTTCTTTCTTAGATTCATGAATTGTAACTAAATTTTATATTTAGTGGAAGGAACCAGATATTGTGATATCTAAATAGTTTTTCTTATTGTTTGATTTATATTTTGAGTATTGAATGTTCTTCTGCGTTTATTTCTATGATTTGTTACAATTAATTGATAGAGAGTCCGCTAGTTCATTGATTGTAACAATCTACAGCTAAGTTAAGCATCAAATCTGTAATTGTTTGATCCTTTTAACTTGTGAAACACTAGGATTTGATGATTTTCTGCGATAGAGGTTATTGAATCTTAAGAAAAATGTTTAAATAGATTGAATGCAACCGCTGGTATTTGTGTTATCTAGTTCATCGATTTCTCTATTGTGTAAAACTGTTATTAAATTGAATCTTGAACGTTGGTCTGAGGTAATTTAATAATTAGGGTTAATTAAAATGTTGGTTTCTAACTAACTAAAAATAAGGAAAGATATGAAAATAATTCCAACGGTGAATATTTAATATATGAATTGAATTATCATTGCATCTATGATCAATTGTGAATTTCCGACGATGGATGTGGACTTAGACCAATGTTAGTCTTTTGATTATTTTTGTTAATTTAATTTACATTGTTATTAATTACGTTATTTACAATTGTTTGCACAAAAAATCTCAAATCATTGTACGGAGCATAAAATATTAAATTACACACTCTTCGTGGGATCGACCTTTATTTCCACCACTATATTAGTTTTAGAGGTTTAAGAACTATTTTTGGGTGCTTACGACAACACATTTCTTTGAGGATGGTAGTAACTAAATTCTGTAGACAAAAGTCGGTGAGATTTTTAAGCCTTTAGACTGATATATCCATAACAGACTCGTTATTATTTTTCATGTGTGATATTTTTCCGTGGTTTTGTTTCTTTAGAACTTGCATTGATTCTCTTCAAGATCACATTGACACATGCATACACGAACATGATTAATGTCATCTTTGTTACATAAATTAGCTTCATTAGCCAAATAGTCAACCTGGTAATTGAATTTTCCATTGTTGAATCATTTTGAGCCTTATTGCTTTTTCTTTGTATAAACTCACATTACAAGCTTTAAACTAGAAAAACAATGTATTTACCCAAACCTTAGAGCTAGTGAAGTATTGTTGAATGTCATGAGAAGTGTAAGTATGCAAGAAAATAAGTGTGGGGGTATCAAGATTTATGGTAGTGCTATTATTGGTGAATTGGAACAAATTTTCTATGTTAATTCAGGGAGTTCCAGTATTGGTGTATAATTTGGAGTTTACATTGTGCAAGAAAAACATAAGAAGAAGAAAGAAAAAAATGAATGATTGAAGAAAAAAAAAAAGAAAAAAAAAATAAGTGATGAATGAGAGTGATTTTAATGTGAAAAAAATCTATATTTGTAACTCTTCCTACATCTCAAGAAAGAGTTCAATTTGTGTAAGATAGATGCAAAAATGATGAAGTTATCATGTGGAGTCGTTGGTTTACATGTCTTATGTATATGTTTGAGCTAAGTCTATTTATCTTTACTCCACTAGTTTCTATGGCTCTTGAGTCACATACCCAAGTATTTCTCACCTTGACCATAAGCCACATTACAACATTTGAAAAGTTCTTATGATTCTTGTAAAACATGTGATCTAAGTGGTGTCGAATGAGGAAATATGCAAGCATATGGTATAATGTCTCTATTGGAATGAATTTAAACGAAACACATACCATTTTAAACACATGAGAGTTAAGTGCTTATATTCGTGAGAGTCTACATGTTTAATTTACTCCATCTTCATATGAAAATGCTTGCTAATTGATTATGAGTTGTCTGAAATGTTTATTCGTGATATTTTATGTGTTTTAAAAAACCTTGATGGTTCTATGTTCTTGACATTATGACCTGGTGTTTTAGAGAATTAATTTGAGTTTTGCCCGAGGACGAGCAAAAGCTAAGTGTAAGATAATTTGATAGAAATGTAAAATAAATATTTTTCTCCTTATTTTATGAGCTCGTATGTTTATTTTGTGTCAATATGTACTCATTATGCTCATATTTTGATTTATGTGCTAATTCTATGGATATGACGTAATTTGAAAAAAAAATAGGTAAAAAAAAAGACCAAAGTGAAAAGAAATGAAAGTTCAAGGACTGAAGTGCAAATATTCTAAACTTGTTTCTAACCTTGTGATGAAGATTTTAGAGTGTTAGAGGTCAATTTGATTAAGAAATGAGTCAAATGGATGAAATATAGGCAAAATATTATCACAAATCAACTTTCAAGTTGAAAAGGTTGCACTGATTTTCAGTCTCATATTAAGACCAGATTTTGATATGGAAAATGATCGAATTTGAAGATAGTATCTGAAGTACAGTTATAGCGCTTTGAGTTATCTTTCCAACGCATCTTGAGTCGCCTCAATTGGATATCGAGAGAAGAAGATATGACTAAAATATTGAAAGCTGTTCGGAGGAAATTTTGTAAAACCATGCGGCAGAACAGACCACTTCCGAGAGTTTGAGGGCTGAATTCATTTGTTTCATGTGACCGCAAGCTTCTAAACCATGCAGCCGCATGGTTCATTTTCGGGACACGAATTTTGGTTTCCGAATTTAAGTCAACTACCTATGGTAACAACTATAAATACATATTTTAAAACCATAGAATACAACCAAAATGTACAGAACACCTACAAACTCCATTCTTCATTATTTCTCTCTTAGATTCATGAATTGTAACTAAATTTTTATATTTGGTCGGAGGAAACGGAAGTCTCGGAACAATATATTGTGAGATCTAAATAGTTTTTTTTATTGTTTGATTTATATTCTGAGTATTGAATGTTCTTTTACATTTATTTCTATGATTTAAATTAAATCTTAAGCGCTGATTTGGGGTTATTTAATAATTAGGGTTAATTAGAACGCTGATTTCTAACTAACTAAACATAAGGAGAGATAGAAAAATAATTCCAACTGTGAATATTCAAAATATGAATTGAATTATCATTGCATCTATGATCAATTGTGGATTTCCGACGGTGGATGTGGATTTAGACCAAGGTTAGTCTTTTGATTATTTTCGTTAATTTAATTTTCAGTGTTATTAATTGCATTATTTACAATTGTTTGCAAAAACCCACAATCATTGTATGAAGCATAAAATATTGATTACACACTTTTCGTGGGATCGACCCTTATTTCCACTACTACATTAGTTTTAGAGATTTAAGGACTATTTTTGGGTGCTTACGACAGCACGCCAAATATGTTCGAACATATATATATATTTTTCAAACTCCAATAATTAGATCTTATCTAATCGATAATATACAATCCAATTTGTTATTAGTCATTGCTTTTACTAAATCATAAGACTGTATTCTCGTAATATATAAACTCATAGAAGCTAAAATATTTACAATATTTTCCTCTAACCTAGTGTGTGTATATTTCATCCTCATTCAATAATTAGGTATGGACAAAAATGACCATTTTAATCCTCTAATTAGTCTAATTAACTAACGCTCAATTTTTTTTTCCAATGATCCTATGAATTAATCACAAGTGTGGGAGATTAGTCGTTGTTAAATGATAGGAATATTTTGTATAATTTTGATGACTTACGACTTAATTATGTATAGATTTCATTTATTAGGTAAAATTCGGTGCAAATTGGTTAAATTGGATAAAATGAGCGAAAAATGAAGAAATTCAAAGCTTGGGACAATTTTCAAACTTTCAATAGTTGATTCAGACCTAATATCAACGATTGAAGGATGCGTGGACTCAATTGGGTATAATTGGAATATAAGGGACCAAGATCATTTCAAGAAAGGACTCGAAGCACATTATACAAATTTAGGACTAAAACAAACAAACTTCAAAGTTGATGTGGCGTCCGTTACGCCCAAAGAATAACACGGTAGTTGTAATATAATTTTGGGGTGTCGTATCCATAGGGAGATGGAAGAATATTTAAAGAATCAAGAAGGGATGAATTGTTTTCTTAAATTATAGTAAGATTCAATGTTAAAAAGTGAAATTAAAATCAATAATTTAAAACAGTCGGAATTCTCTCAGTTGGATCGGATCATTCACATCAATTATTCAGTTCCATAACTCAATTAAAAGCTTTCATCCTGACACTCTACTCGAAAGTTATATCGTGAAAATCAATTTAATTTACAAATGTAATACTAGAATCTAAACTTATGACGTATTCGCTCAATTTTATTGAAACAAGATCAAAGATCGATCATATACATCAAGCATATGGAAGTACTTAATCCGCCAATAAAGTGAAATTGAGATTAAAATTCGACAACTAGTTCAATCTAACAATAGAACAAGCATGACTAGATCTATAAATGATTTAATAATTGCTTAACCAATCTCAACAGTAAATAATTGAAATTAAAATTCAACAAATAGTTTGATTGAATAATGGAAAAAGCATGATTGAATCCATGAAAAACCTTGTAAGTGTTAAATTGAATTCAATGTAAATTCAAGAGAATGAAAATCTAAATTATAACATTGTTTGACAATGAAAAGTTCAAAATAAATGAATAAATGGCATGAAATCACCAATTCCAATCGAGTTCCTTCGTAGGTTCACCAAGATCTTTAGTTCCTCATGGAGTTTCTTTGGCCAAAAGAGATAAGAGATGAAGTGTTTGGCTGCCCCAAAAGTCTCTCTCATTAGGTCTTTTTGCCCCCTTTTATATGGTAGTGAAGTTTAGGGAAGAGGGATGTTGAAGCTTCCAGTTGGGCGCCTCAGCTTAATGTCCACATTTTTTTCTGCTCTACGTATCCTTTAATATTTTTATCATAACCTTTTCGTCTGATGTCTGATTGAGGTGATTAAAGTTGTGTTGGAACGCTAACTCATAGGGCTAAAACTTTACATCAGAAACCATCTTCGAATTAGATCGTTTTCCATGTCAAAAATGGGTCCCAATATGATGCTGAGAATCCGAGGCCGAACTTTTTCGGTTGGGAGTTGATATGTGATCATATTTCGCTTGCATTTCATCCCTTTGGCTCCTTCTTTCATCCAATTGACCTCTAACACTTTCAAATCTTCACAAGGTTTGAAAAAAGTTTATATCATTTGTACTTTAGTCCCTGAACTTTCACTTTCCTCCATTTTGGCCCTCTTTCACTTGTTTCTCCTTATTTCCACTGTATTCATCCATTTGCAACCTAACCCAAAATATAAGTGTACTTAGAACATTTAAGTGCCAATAAATCATGAAAATGTAATTATTAGTGGTGAAAAATGTGAGAATTGCACCATTATCAAGTACATCGATCGACACACACGAGGGAAACTTTGGGGACATGTATGCAATTTTCGATTTTAATTAAAATTCTTCCTAGAAACCAATTTTGACGAAATTTTTGACCTATTTTTCGAGACTTATAAATAGAGAATAAAATCATACATCAAAGGGATCTCTCTATAATCTCTTAATACAAATTCATATCATAAAATTTATCAAGAACAACAAGTCAATTCACATTTTGGGAGAGAACATCAACCTAACAAGAAATCGAAGGTCAATTACATCAAAAACTTGAGGATTTCGAGTTTGAAATCAAAGATCAAGATATTTTATATTTATTGATGAACCAGGTGACATCTATTTATTCTTCTTCTTGTAATATATATAAATTCATGCTAGGTTATTGGATGAAAATGAATTCTTTTGATTATTTATTTTAATTGAAGACAAGTAGTTTAGTAATTCTGGTTTTTCTTGATTCGTCTTGCGTTCTCGTCACATTATTTAATTACTTAGACGTTATTTAGATAATTAGTTGCTTATTCTAGTGCTGAAAAGTTCACAATTAAGTTTAGAACGCTGCAAGATTAATATACGGGCAATAGATATTGAGATAACAATATCGTATATGCAATCATCTAGATTTTTATTTTGAAAAATGAAATGAAATACATTATATTTGTCGATCGTCAAGAAAAAAACTAAATTACATAATGAGAATTGAAATGGATAGCAATAGACGGATTCGAGAATCCAATAAAATCATCCATTCATTTATACAAACAAATGCTTTTTACATTATTCTTAGAATAATTAACAAAATCATATATTTTGTGTTATATAATTCGGATTCGATACAAAACTAATACACTTGAATTGAAATTTATTTCATATAGGACGATAACTCTTCTCATTACATTTATTACCTCAATCACTAAATATTAAGCACATATTTATAATAGTTTAACATAAAATACTCAAGTATTTACTTGACCCCTTTTTTAGGGCAACAATTTCCCACACAAATTCGTCTTCAATACTTCGTTCGTTCTCAAGTTCATAACCTATCAAGATATTTGATCAATCAAATTGACACCACTCATTTATAAAAGAAATATTAAACTCGCGAAAAATTTATACTCAACCTTATTTAAGGATTAAGCTAAAACACTAAATTTAATTCTTCGCACTGTCAAATTGTATACGTGATTCGTTCAATGCACTCCAAGTATACTAACATCACCATTAAACTAATTTTGCTATAATGACAACTTGCAATCCCAAATAGTGAGTAGACAACACTATAACATTCCATATAAGGTGCTAACCATTATACATTAATTGTAGACAATATTAATTTATAATCAAAATATAAGTTATGTCGCATTGTGCATCTCAATGCAAGCACCCAATATGTATTATTAGAAGTGGTCACTGAAAGTTTTAATCATATACTCAATATTAAATAAAATAAATAAAAACAAAATTTATTTATGATAAAATTGTCATTTGTTACAACCCAACATGGAGTTCCTTACAAGAATCAAGCAGTGCTACAAGCTTGTACCACCAAGCCTAGTAGCAGCAAAGAAACCAGAGACCATGAGAGTGAACAACTATCTGGCAGGTAACTTTGTAATGATATTTTTGTAAGGTCTTAATACAAAGAAATGTTAAAGAGTTGTGTAACTTTTTAATGTCTTTGGGTTTAAGTCCACATAGATTTTGATACTAATCGACCTTGATGTTCCAGGAGGATGCATGGAAGAATTTACTCGCTATCTGCCATTTTTCTTAAGGTAAATGAAGCTGATGCTTCAATGGAATCAATAGCAAGTTCATATAATCTTGTTTATAGGGGGAATAGTTTTAGCATGCAACTATAGAATCGAATGTCAACGCACGAGCTAACGACGTGAGCTTTAGGGTCCGTTTGATTGCAAATGGAAAAAATGGGTGGAAAGAAAATGTTTTACAAGGAATTGATTTGCCTAGAAATTGTTTTACTGAGAATTGTAATTAATTATGTTTGATTGATATAATTTTCCATGGAAAATGTTAAGAGTTTGGAGTTCGTTTGGCTTCATTTTTATGGAAATTGTCCATTAAAGTGATAATTTTTCCTACCATTATTTTGCATGAAAATTGTCAATAAAAGTGATAAATTTTTTTACCATTGTATTTATAATTTTTTCCAATTGTCCAAAAAGAAAAAAAACCTGGAAAATATTTACCAACAAAAATATCAAGAATTTGTTTTCCTTACAAATGTGGAAAATTTGGAATGTTGGAAAACATTTTTCATGAAAAATTTTGCCTATAAAACACTACAAAAGTTGAAAAATAGAAATTTTCATTTTCCATATAAAATAAGGTGTGTCAAACGGAGCCTTAGTTCGTCCAAAACTATTGAAAATGAGCAATTACGTAAGATTTGATGAAGAAGTATGTGTAACTGAGGACGTAAGAGAAAGAGAGACATTTCATGTGCGAGCTAATAGAAAACGAGTTCTCATTGTTACAAAACATTGGAATGACAAAAAATCAAGGAGCACTAAGCTCCTCAAGAAGTCCCTACACCGAATAATTTTAATAGTTATACAAGTCATACATGATATGTGTGTAGAGAATATAGCTATCACGAATTTCTTACTTGGAGGCAAGAAATCACTCAATCAAACATACTAACTATTAGTAGACTTTACATCTTAAGGATGCCCACAATCGGCATTGGAAAAAGTTCTAAAAATCATATCAGAATAAATTTATACTGAAAAGTGTCTTGTAAATTTCTTATAAAGCAATTTATCTTCTTAAATTAGTAGTAACTTGATTACGCACAACTTTTGTAATATCTAATCGAGTCTTGTGCTTAACAAATTTTCATTTTGCCTAAAGTGAATCAGTCATTTTCACATTTAGCCCATTTAGTAAAAATGTATTATTATCACTATTATTATTTTATTTTTATTTTTTTGGAAATTTTATGATTAAAAAAAGGAATTTACATTTTAAATAGTTTTTTTTATAGTATGATTGAAAATGAATTTAAAAGAATGAGACTCAAACAAGAACTTAGAGTGTGTTTTATTGACTTTATTTTCATAAAAAAAATATTATTTTTCATTCAAATTCCTACTTTTTGGATATTTAATTAACATTTTTTTCATTACAATTTTTTTTCAAAAATTGCTCACATGTTCATATTTTCCTCAAAAATAAAGTCCCCATTTGACCCTCATTTTTTTTTCTATTACATTACATTAATTTTTTTTTCTTTCTTCATTTCAACCATACATTCATCAAATAAAATAATATTACAACACATTCTCCCATCAATCACTATTCCAAAATTTTCAACACCCCAAAATGGGGGCCAAACTGGGACAAGAAAAATATTTTTGTTATGGAATTAATCTAGTTGTACATCAATTTATTACATGAAGTTTAACAATCTTTGAGGTATTAAAATTGAGATTATTGATTTGAATAAGTATTGTTAAAATCAATTATAAAATTGTGTGGCACATCAGATGGTGTAAACAAAATTGCCAACCATAATAACTGTTCTTTATGGGGGTAAATGTTTATTGTCTGAGCAATTCACACTTTTCAAAAACTCAACTTTATAGAAAGTACAACCTTTTTTAGGTTGAAAATTAAGTCAATCAAACACATTTAATAATTTCAAGCAAATAAATTCTAGGCAATTCAACCCCTATTTGACTGTCATTTTTTTTTTTTTTTTTGTATACAATTGAGTTTTTGAATAGTAAATTTTTGGCGAATGAGTGATTATAAGATAAAAAAGAATTTGGATTTACCTAAAAATTATTTTATTATTTGGTTTCCATTATTTTCAAAATACATTTGTCTCTCTTATTTTTAACCACATGTTTTTCAATAAAATAATATTACTGTTATAAAAGAGGGAGAAAGAGGAGATAAGAAAAGTCAATAGATTTGTATGTATTTTATTGAGAATCAAAACCGATATTTATAGGATCTAAAATGAGAGTTCCGGTTGGAATGAAATACACCTTCTGAACTAGATAAAATTTATCCATGTATCATGATAATATTAAATAATCATCAATAATTATTTCATTATTTTACAACACTCCCCATTTAATGATTATTTGTACAATAACTGCATCGTTAAAACCTTGTTTGATAAAATTCCAATGGGACAAAAAAATCAAACGAAGGAAAAAAGAGTACAGTGATTTTGGAGTGTAAAAATGTTACCTCATTAAAACCTTACTGGAAAATCCAGTGGGATAAAATCTAAGCAAAGGAAAAAGAGTATAGTCACTCCCCTTGATATTGATCACTGAAAATCTTTGAGTCGACGCATTCCAGTCTCGTGAACCAATTTCTTGAATATAAATGTTGGTAGTGCTTTTGTAAATAAATCAGCCACATTATCACTTGAATGAATTTGTTAAATATTGATGTCGTCATTTTTCTGAAACTCATGTGTATGAAAGAATTTTGGAGAAATATGCTTCGTCCTGTCACATTTGATATACCATCCGTTGAGTTGTGCAATACAATCAACATTATCTTCATATAAAATTGTTGGACTATCTTTTGTTAAAATCAATCCGCATGACACTTGGATATGATGGGTCATGTTCATCAACCATACACATTCTCGGCATGTTTCATGGATTGCAATGGTTTCAGAATAGTTTGAGGATGTTGCTGTTAATGATTGCTTCACATATTTCCATGATATAGTTGTGTTGACCTATGATCATACCATATGTTTTGATTATAACAAACAACTCATGTTTATCTCTAACATTATCTTTAAATTGACATGTTGGCAAATTGAGTCTAAACAATTGAATGAGAAGATTATCAAGGAAGCTCAAACAAAGTTTGATCAAGCTCATGTGGGAAAAGCTTTACATCAAGCACTCGCATCAAATTCATCAAGATATTGTATCTAGGCCTCTTATAACTTGATTGTAAAGGTAAAACATTTTTAATTTTTAGCAATGATACTTCGAGCTCAAGAAATGGTTTTTCACACACTTGACACAAGTTACATGATAAAAATATTTGCACAAAATTACGATCAAAATGAAAAGTTTTTCCAAACATATCTCTTATAAACTATCAAGACAAACCTATATTGAAAAATCGGAAAAACATTATTTGCAAACCTAAATAAAAGGAAAAAGAGAAATTTGTCATCCGAACGTCCGGATGGTGAACCGAACGTCCGGTTCATCAGCAACAGTAACTTTTTTGACCGTTCTGACAAAGTAACTCTAACGGTAAGTTGGTCATTCGGTTCTGAACTGGACGTCTGGTTGGTCGTCCGGATGGACGAGACCTTGACGTTTTGCAACTATTATAAATACCAACTCATCTACTATTTTATAATCAATCCTTTAAGCATAAAATTGCTTACTACCTGAGTCTACTTTTGATCTTACATACTTACTCTTGATAAATCTTTGATAAAAAACTAATTCTTGAAGATCATTCTCACATCAAAGACTTATACACAAAACGCTTGAGCTTCGTTCATTACTATCCATTAAAGTGTTTGCCTACTTCTCCTCTTACACTCAACCTTATACTCATCATTAGTTAAGAAGAGAAGTTTATCACTTGTAATATGCATTTGTGAATTGTGGGTCGTGTTGAGGTCTCGGAAAGCTCAACATTGTAAAAGGATCGGTGCTCCTTGGTTGTAAGTCACCGGAAGCGTTGTAAAATGTTGGATTGCACCACAAGTCAATCATCATAGTGAAAAAGTCCTTGCTCGTGACGGAGAGCTCGGTAACGGGGGACGTGGATCATTGTGTTGGATCGAACCTCCATATAATATCGTTTGCATTCTCTAACTCTTTTACTTAACGCTATCATCTTGTGCAAACTTATTTCTCTTAACTATGTATCTATTTGCATTTATATTGGTTTATTATTATTTGTGTGAACATTAGTTTTTAAATCTTATATTACGATCGAAAAAGTTTAAAAACCAATTCACCCCCCTCTTGGTTAGCCAATCTTGGGCTTTCAAGTTGTTGCTCCACGTGTAAATATGTATCCTATTTGTGATTTAGCTTAATGTGGGTCAAAGAGATAACATGCATATGCATATCCCACTAAAGCAGATCCCGACGTTTAAGAATAAAATAATCTCAAATCAATAGTACCATTTAGATAACGAAAAATATGTTTAACACTATTCCAATGTCTTTGTGTTGGTATAGAGCTATATCTTGTAAGGAGATTTACAGAAAAAGTTATGCCGGGTCGAGTACAGTTTGCAAGATAAGTTAATGCTTCAATTGCACTAAGATAGACACTTCAGGACCTAGAATATTTTCTCCATCTTCAGATGGACGAAAATGATTATTTTTTACATCAAGTGATCGAACAACCATAGGTGATGCCAATGGATGTACATTATCCATATAAAATCGTTTTAAGACTTTTTGTGTATATGTAGATTGATGAACAAATAATCCTTCTAGAGAATGTTCAATTTGCAACCCGAAACAGAATTTGGTTTTTCCCAGATCTTTCATCTCAAATTCATTTTCTAAATAATCTGCAGTTTTGTTAAGCTCTTCAGAAGTTCCAATTAAATTTAAGTCATCAACATAAACCGCCACAATTGCAAATCTAATATTCATTTTCTTTATGAAAACAAATAGGCAGATATCATCATTTTTATAGTCTTCTTTCAACAAATATTCGCTAAGGCGATTATACCATATGAGTCCGGTTTATTTCAATCCATATAATGATCTTTCCAATTTAATTGAGAGCATGGCTCTCGAGTATGTATCATTTGTTTCGCGCACTTTAAGTCCTTTCGGGACTTTCATATATATAACCATACAAATAGGTTGTCACTACATCCATAAGACGCATATCAAGCTTTTGTGACACGGTCAAACTAATTAAGAGTCTAAAAGTGATGGTGTCCATTACGAGAGAATATGTTTCCTAATAATCAATTCCTAGTCTTTGTGAGAAACATTGAGCTACGAGCTGAGTCTTGTATCTTGTAATTTCATTATTTTCATTTCTCTTTCGTACAAAAACTCATTTGTATCGAACATGAATTACATTTTCAGATGTTCGAACTACATGTCCAAACACTTTCCGTTTCTCTAAAGAATTCAATTATGCCTGTATGACTTCTTTCCACTTTGGCCAATCATTTTTATTTTGACAATCTTTAACAGACAGTGGTTCATGATCATCATTTTGCATATTATCAAGAGTCACGTTAAAAGCGAAAATATTGTCTATAACAACATGATTTCGCTCCCATAATTTATGAGATAACATGTAATTTATTGAAATCTCATTATTTTCAGACACTTGTAATTTTTCAGGAACCATATTTTCAATATCTGATTGATCAATTCTCTCTAATGTTATTTCTTTTGAAATTTTTTGTTGGTTTTTCTCTTATACTTTTCTTTTACGAGGTACAATATCTTTTAAAGCAATTGATCGACTACGCTTTTGATGTATTTGAGATTCATTTGCTGGAATATTTTCTGCCGGTATATATGACTTTGTCACTTTTCTCGTGTCAACAAATGTATCCGATAATTGATTTGCAACCTTTTGCAAATGAATTATTTTTTCAACTTCTTGCTCACATTTATTGCTACATGAATCAAAATGAGATAGAGTTGTTTCATTCCAAGAAACTTTACTTTGTTTATCAGGATGTAGTTTTTCCCCTCCCAAAGTTGAGAAAGTCATTTCATCAAAATGACAATATGTAAAACATGCAGTAAATAAATCACCCGTTAAAGGTTCAAGATACCTAATAATAGATGGTGAATCAAAACCTACATATATCACAAGTCTTCGTTGGGGACCCATTTTAGTCCGTTGTGGTGGTGAAATAGGGACTTGAACAGTACAACCAAAAACCCGCAAGTGATAAATATTAGGTTCATGACCAAATGCTAGTTGTAAAGGTGAATATTGATAATATGCAATTGGTCTGATACGAACCAATGACGTGGCATGCAATATGACATGACCCTAAACAGAAGCTGGAAGTTTTGTTTTCATAAGTAATGGTCTAACAATAGTTGTAGACGTTTAATAAATGATTCTGTCAAACCATTTTGTGTATGGACATGAGCAACCGAATGTTCAACAACAATCCCAATTGACATGCAATAATCATCGAATGCTTATGATCTAAATTCACCGGCATTGTCAAGAAGAATAGTCTTGATTGAGTAATCGGGGAATTGCGCACGTAATTTTATGATTTGAGCAAGTAGGCTAGCAAAAACACATTTCTAATAGAAAGGAGGCAAACATGTAACTATCTAGTAGAAGAATCAATTAATACCATAAAATAACGAAGTAGTCCACATGATGGGTGTATTGGCCCACATATATCTCCATGAATCCTTTCCAAGAAAGTTGGAGATTCAATATTGACCAACAGAAGGTCTAATGCCTAACTTGTCTTGCGAACAAGCCACACGTGAATAATCATTAGGTAAAAGAATATTTTGGTTCTTTAGAGGATGTCCATATAAGTTCTTTATTATTCGACGCATTATTATAGCTTTTGGATGTCCAAATCGATCATGTCAAAGTATAAATTTCTTTGGATCAACGAACTTCTAGTTCGTGATAATATTTGATTCAACCATTTTTATAAATGAATAATACATGTCAGATGGGAGTGAATAAAATTTTTCTTTTATTTGTTTTTGGCCAGATACAAAAGAAGTTATGCAAATATATTCAACATTATTTTCTTGCATCGTCTCAATGTGATATCCATTGCAATTGATATATTTAAAATTAAGCAAATTTCTTTTAGATTTGATTGAATTAAGTGCATTGTCAATATATAATTTTGTATTATTTGATAAAATAATTCAAGCTCTTCTGGAGATTTCAACGATATTCGATGCACCTGATATCATATTAACATTATTTTCTACTAATGTTAAGTCCAAAAAATATTTTTTTTGTCTTGAATAATAGTATGTGTAATTGCACTATCAATCAAACAAGTATCGGCAATCCATCGTGAATTTTCTTCTATAAACTTTGAAAAATTAAGCTTTCGTGTGGATAACGCGTTATAAAATGGAGGAAAAGAAAAGTCGATAGACTTGTGTGTATTTTATTGAGAATCAAGATTAGTATTTATAGTATGTAAAAAGAGAGTTGCAGTTGGAATGAAATAGACCTTCTGAACTAGATAAGACTTATTCATGTATCATGATAATACTAAATAATCATCAATAATTATCTCATTATTTTACAACAATTACATACAAATCCAAAGTTTTTTAACTACACATTCTCCATCAAAATATTGTTAAAAATGCATTATTTTCAAAAAAGGGGGCTCAAATGGTCAAATAGAGACTAAAGAGTCATGCTACACTACCCAAGTTGGGTTACAAAAGTGGGGGTGCCCAAGTGATTTGGCACCTCCATATTATCATGCAACTTGGGTAAAGTAGCATAACTCAAATTGCCTACAAGTTCCATACTTGAAATCAAACAATTTTGTTTCTCCAACATGGTGCTTAATTTTGTTACATTATATTAATTTTTACTTATCTAAACCTGATTTCCACTTGTATGTTTTAACCTAGCCAAACACGCTCGAGTGTAGCCCATTCTTAAATATACACACATATCTATCCCCGAGAGAAACCAATTTCACTTCTGAATTACATACCAGAATTATGGGTCAGGGCACGCCCGGCGGACTGAATCGCCAATTCCCTGGAGACCGGAAGAATGAAGGCGACAAGAAAGACAAGAAGTTCGAGCCGCCGCCGGCGCCTGCTCGTGTAGGCCGTAAGCAGAGGAAGCAAAAGGGGCCCGAGGCGGCGGCCAGGGTCCCGACGGTTACGCCACTGTCCAAGTGCAAACTGCGGCTGCTAAAGCTCGAAAGAATCAAGGACTATTTGTTGATGGAAGAAGAGTTCGTAGCAAATCAGGAAAGGTTGAAGCCCCAGGAAGAGAAAACAGAGGAGGATCGATCGAAGGTCGATGACCTGCGTGGGTCCCCCATGAGCGTTGGGAACTTGGAGGAGTTGATCGATGAGAATCATGCCATTGTCTCGTCGTCTGTGGGGCCAGAGTACTACGTCGGGATCTTGTCCTTCGTCGACAAGGATCAGCTCGAGCCTGGCTGCTCGATTCTCATGCACAATAAGGTATTTTTCGATGTTATGGTATTGTAAATTAGGTTTTTTTTTTTTTTGTATTTTGGAGCTGGGTTTGAGAGGCTGGGTTTCTGGTTAAAATTGGGGGTGATTTAGAAATAGTTTAAAGGATAATTGGAAATTAGTGATTGAAATTTAAGGTTAGCACTAGAGAGCAATGTATATTTGGAGGACAGGGTTTGAGAGGTGAGGAAAATGGAAGATAGGGTTCCATTGACATTTGGCTAATTCTGGTCTTGAATTTTATTAGTTAAATATTGATGGTTAAACTGTTAATTTATCTACTTTAAATCATTAGAAAAATGAATTTATGTTGTTTTAAGTACATGTAGAATCTGGTACTTGCTTATTGTGGTTTTCTAGTTTTTGGTTTCTTCGGTGGCATTTGTTTGTGGCTTTTGATGGATAGGAACGACCTTCAGATTATTTGAAGATTTTGTAGGTTCCAGGGTTTGGAGCAAGCTTTTGCTGGTTTTGCCTTACAGTTGACACAATCTCTAATTGTTTTATTTATTGTGTATCTATTTACTTAGCTAGCATTAAAAATATAGCATACTGGTAGGAGTTTGAGGGTCACTTTTAACCATGTTCATATTCTGAGTAATGGGAGATACATGCTGGTAGATATTGAATGCTATTATTGAAACGTAATATTGGTTTGATATGTGCATGAAGGTTCTGCTACAACTTACTTTAAAACATTTTTGGCGTTGATTTTACTAATTTCTATTACAGGTTCTTTTTTCTAATTGGAATCACAAGATTCACAATTTAATGCTAATGATTAAATTAACTGAAATGTGGGATGATCGTTTGTATTGGTTTGCACGATCTGGTCAGGCTCATTTCAAACTGTTGCTAATGATTTCACATTTAAAATCTCCAAGATCTATAATACTTTTAACATTCATTGAATTTTATGTCTACATGCTTTTCTGATTTTTGATTGTCATGATATTTTGTTGATAGCCTTGATTCTAGTGTGTATGAATTTTAAACTTTAAATCTAGTGGATGCTCTCCTCTCTCTCTCTCTCTCTCTCACACACACACACACACATCTACATTGCCTGCACACATCTCTGCTATTCAATTCCCTAACTACGGACAGGAAAGTTTTGAGGCTGGATAACAGGGGTGAATTTGGCAGAATGGTGGTACATGTGGTCCTCGTAGTTTTGCATTTTGTGGTTGTGTATTCATGAATATGTTCCTTTTTATATATACGAAATTTCATTAGGAGAATCATATACTCAAATGAGTTGAACTTGTTGGAGGAAGATGTCATATTATTTAAAATCACGTTTCATATAAATATTGTATAGAAAAACAATTTCTAAAAATCATTTTATGTCAAAATAAATCAGAGATAATTCTATAATCATGGGAATTTGCAGCCAGTTTGTTATTTGATGAAGGTTGGGAGGAAGGTGTAAATTCTTGAAAAATAGTTGTAGTACAACTGTACAAGGTTGTCATACGATATAAAGATGCAATCGTGCGTTTACCACCTCAAAGAAATGTCTATAACAAAATTGCATTCAAGAAATTTCAAAACACTCGCCTTGTATGAAAAAAAGTATGCTTTGAGAAGATGCTCAAAATAATAATAATAATAATAATAATAATAATAATAATAATAATAATAATAAAGACAAAAAAAAAAAAAGAAAAAAAAAAGAAAGATGAAGTGAGAGAAAGGGGTATGTCTAACCATGATTCCAGTTTATCAACAAGTTTTGTACGTTGTACCTTCTAAAGTATCTTTAACTTATTTCAGGTTCTTTCTGTCGTTGGACTTCTTCAAGATGATGTCGACCCCATGGTTTCTGTAATGAAGGTTGAAAAGGCACCATTGGAATCTTATGCTGATATTGGTGGGTTAGATGCCCAGATCCAGGAGATTAAAGAGGCTGTTGAACTCCCATTGACTCACCCTGAATTATATGAAGACATTGGTATTAAGCCTCCCAAGGGGGTCATACTGTATGGAGAACCTGGAACTGGAAAAACATTGCTTGCAAAGGTTTGTATAGTTGTACTTTTTTTCAGAATTCCAAACTGAGCATATATGTTTGTACGTTTGACATGCCATCTGTGATGGATTTAACGCTTTTATGCTAATACTGGCTTTATCCTGAGCATCCAAAATTTGTATGAAAACTTAAGATTTTACTCATTCTCGATGGTAGCCAAGGGGCTGGACATTGGGGAAAAGATTTTATACCTTTAATTCTTGTAAATGTGTTTTTCTGAGATGGACAATGCAAGATATAGCAGTTTGTTAGTGAAAGAGTTAGGAACTGATTGAGCTTTTCTTTGCATTCTCAGCCTTGTCATATTTGTACATATTTTTGAGTTTGTAGAGGGACTTGACTAAATGCGGGGAAAAAAAATCCGAATAAGGAAGAAAAAATATAGCATGATGAAACTTGCAAGTCTAATTTACATAGTATCATAGGTGTGGCCTTGTTTTGAGATCCTTGTTGCTAAGGTTCTTACAAGGAGCAACTACAAGGAATACTTTTTCCCATGGGTTTGATTAAGTCCTTTAACTTCATATGATCCTTGATATGTGACTATTCGAATATGTTGTATGCTGAAAGTGCTGTAGTTTTATAAGCCTCAGTTTATAATGTTCTTCAGGCAGTTGCAAACTCTACATCAGCAACTTTCTTGCGTGTAGTTGGAAGTGAATTGATACAAAAATACCTGGGAGATGGTCCTAAATTGGTGAGGGAACTCTTTCGAGTTGCTGATGATCACTCCCCATCTATTGTCTTTATTGATGAAATTGATGCAGTTGGTACGAAAAGGTAATCTTCTGAACATTCTTAGCCTGGAAGTGGTACTGTTATGGATATATTTTTATTACTGAATGCTATCTACAGGTATGATGCTCACTCCGGTGGTGAGCGTGAAATTCAGAGGACTATGCTGGAGCTGCTGAACCAATTAGATGGTTTTGATTCAAGAGGAGATGTTAAAGTTATTCTTGCAACAAATAAAATTGAAAGTCTTGATCCTGCTCTGCTTCGACCTGGTAGAATAGACCGGAAGATTGAATTCCCTCTTCCAGATATTAAGACTAGGAGGCGTATTTTCCAGGTACAGCTGTTTATACACATCGAAGGAGTATTGCACAAGGTCATCCCATTGAAACGTTTTTAATGATAGTCCACTTAACTTACTGACCATTTCTTATGTAGATACACACATCAAGGATGACATTGGCGGATGATGTTAACCTAGAAGAGTTTGTTATGACAAAAGATGAGTTTTCTGGAGCTGATATCAAGGCAATATGTACTGAAGCTGGATTGCTTGCTTTAAGAGAGCGTCGTATGAAAGTGAGTCCCGATATTCGTATAAAAGCTATAAATTGTAGCTCTCATCAGTGTGGGGGAGGATAAAGCATGATCGTTTAGAATACTAATACTCTGATTTTAGCTTCAATCAAGATTTGTAATATATGGTCCTTAGTGAATGAGCAGCTGGTATAAAAAAATAAATGATGCATAGAAATAGGTTTAGCTCTTGCACTGGCAAATTGGCATGGTAAAAAGGTCTAGAAACAGAGTGTGGAAACATGGTAGAGGGAGATTGACATGGATTAAGAGAGAAAATTGGGTTTTCTAGTCTTATATTTAGTTGAATGCCTTGCATGTTTGCTTTCTAAATATTAATAAGCGAGTAAAAGAAATATCGATGTAGTATTCTGTTGCAAAGAATTTTTTAAATTAAGCTTTCCAATAGACACCACCAAGTCCCCTTGATGTTGGATACAAGAGAGAAGATGTTGAACTATTTACTTTTACTGCAGAAAAGTTTTTCCTTTTGAAGTTCAATGCTTTTTGTACCCTTTCCTTTTTCTTATTTTTGTTGGTGACAAGAAATCTTTTAGATATAGACATATTTCGTTCCATCATTATATATTTTTTCCATCACATAATTTTAGATTGAGTGAATGCTAGTTTTCTTTTGTTCTTTTTCTGCTTTTGGATATAAATTATATTATTTTTCTCCTGCTGTTATACATTGCCAACGTACCAAAAAATTGCCTCTCTTTTATGAGTCAATCCAATTTTTAATTTAGTTGCTCATGTAGAATTAGGCATTCCTCTTCCAACTAGTCTGTAGTGGGAGTCATGGCAAAAGTGAAAATAAAACAAAGGGAGACAATTTATGTTACCTTCACATTCAACTGCCAATACTCCCAGCCACGAGGACGATTCAAAAAGAAAGCAAGAACATTTTATTTCAGGAACTTAACTTCTTGAATTCATAAAAAATGGGGTCATTGTCCTTTGTGCATGCATATCCTGCCTTATTTAGGTTTATTATTGGCTTCATACTCTGACCGATCAATAAAGGGTAAAAGAAAAAAAGAAAAAAAAAATTTTAATTTGACATTATTGATTATGCTCTGGTGTCAATAAATGATATGTGCGACTATTTGTCGATATTGACATATGTTACTCTTGTTCAGGTGATGCATGCAGATTTCAAGAAGGCGAAAGACAAAGTTATGTTCAAGAAGAAAGAAGGTGTTCCAGAAGGGCTCTATATGTGATCATAACCTTGTTCTGTTTAGCCATCAACTCATATCTCAATTTCTCAAGAACTTAAACAGCTTATTTGTCTTTTGAGCCCTTGGGCTCTAGTTATTACAGTGGATCTTATGATCATTTATGAAAGATGAAAGTTCCACTTGTCAAAATTGGTCTCTCTGAATAGGCATGGTTAATTCTACTTATTTCATGAGCTTACACTAAAACGGGTCCCTACTTAAGACACTCGCATGTAATTTACATTGTCAGAAGCTCATATATGTTACTTTCCTTGCAATGAAGAATTTTAATGAAAAAATGCTTAGGTGTGTGCGAAGCTATTGTGTTACTTCTCCACGTTTGCCTGATATTACAGTGGAGAAGACTCTCCAGCTTGTCCCATGCACCTTAAGTGACCAAGAAGGCCCATTGGTCTATAATCTATGCCGACATCTTTTTCACGTTCAACATTTCATTACGCGTGTGATGTTCACCTCTTCTTACTATCATTATCTTTGCAACATATCCTTCGGTTGGCACACCAACCTACGAATGTACGAGTTAATGTTCAGAGAAAGTGTCATGTGCCAGCTTACAAATATCTGAATTAATGTTCATAAACAGTGTGCATGTTTCAATAATGAACGCTACAAAATTAAATAGATAAATGAATATATGGTTTTTTGCATTGCATTTAGATAGTTAGTTACCTTCTGTTTTAAGAGTGGAGGATTTCTTTAAAATTTGTGGAAATATGAAAATGGTAATTTATTGATAAATTTCCACGTTCATTAAGGGCTTGTTTGATAGGCGAGTTTTTCTAGGGGAAATGCAAAATTTCCTACTTTTAGTAGTGTTTGATAGGGTTTTTTTTGACAAGAAATTTTTTTCCCACTGCAGCACTCATGCGCCTGTTTTCCTCAGATTTTGGGAAAAGCTTTTCCCACTGCTGTACGTTAAAATTTTTTTTTTGGGCAATGGAAACAAATGTCATAATCAATTGTAAAAAAAAAAATCACTTTAATGGACAATTTTCATATAAAACAAAGTCAAACGAATACTAAACTTTGATGAAAAAAAATGATTTTTTTGGAAACAATTTTTTTCGTTTTTTTTTAATTATTTTTTAATTTTTGGCAATGAAAACAAATTTTATAACCAATTGTAGAAAAAAATTATCACTTTAATGGACAATTTCCATGTAAAACAAAGCCAAATGAATAGAAAATTTTAAAAAATTTCGGATGGAAAATTTTACCAATCAAATACACTTAATTAACAATTCCCTACAAAACAATTTCTAGACGATTACTTTCTCTGGAAATCATTTTTTTTCCACCCATTTTCCACCATTGCAATCAAACGGACCATAAGTTGTTATGATAATGGCACGCACTGACTTAGTCCGATCCAATCTCCAACCTATTTTAATATTTTAGGGTCCATTTGATTGCAAGGGTGAAAAATTGGTGGAGAGAATGAATTTCAGGGAAAATAATTGCATAGAACTTGTTTTCTAGGGAATTGTTAATTAAATGTGTTTGTTTGGTATAATTTTTCACCTGAAAATTTTTAAAATTTTGAATCTTTTTGTTCACTTTTGACTTTTTTTTTTTTTTACATGGAAATTATCCATGAAAGTATTTTTTTTTTTTTTACAATTGGTTATGAAATTTGTTATCATTGCCAAAAAAAAAAAAAAAAAAAAAAGTTTGCTCAAAAACTATTTTTACCATTTTTCATCAAAATTTAGTGTTCGTTTGACTTCGTTTTACATGAAAATTGTTTATTAAATTGAATTTTCTTTTATAATTGGTTATGAAATTTATTTTCGATGAAAAAAGAAAAAAAAACTTGGAATTGCTTTTCTCACCAAAATGGTGGGAAAAACAATTCCTCAAATTTGAGGAATTGAGGCGCGTGGAGACGAGATAAAAAATGATTTCCCATCCAAATTTTGGATATCAGACACTCCATTTCCAAGAAGTTCGAAAATGACAACTTCCATGGAAAAAAACCTAATCAAACAAACCCTTAGTGTAAATTTTTATTTTTTTTACATATTAGCCCAAACTTGTAGTTCGTTCCTTGATTCATTCCCGATGACCCAGAAACGATGATTAAGACTTTGCCTTAACAATGTAGCTTTAAACGAGGTTATGTATATTGAAATAACATTTGAAGGGGGGTGAGAATCTTTAAGGTCTTGTCCCACACGAGTAGGGATGGCAATGACGCATGACGAGGTAGCCTTTTCTGTCCTCCATCCCGTTGAGTATTTCTGTTTTCTTACTCTACTCTCATAACTCGATTAAGGTGGGGTGGGATAGGATAAGTTCCTTGGCAGGGTGGGATCTCCATCCCAATCCCCTGTCTTGAGGCAACGATACTCGCTCTCAACCTCCTTCCCTCCTGACCCCTTTAGGCGGGAAATTCTAGTCCGATCCGGGATGGGGCCCCACAAGTACTAGGTTTAATAGATTTTTTTTGTCATCCCTACACATGATGGATACATTACACCAAAATTAAGGTTAAAAAGGAAAGAAAGAAAGCAAGAAGATTATGAGAGGTAAAGTTTCGCG